>CATIWM010159718.1:0-42833 GCA_949671775.1 Mallotus repandus | reverse complement strand
CTAAAATTTAATTAATTTAATTTTCTTAGAGATAAAATAGAAATTAACATAATTAAAATAGGAAACATATTTTCAATTAAATTAGAATTATATTTTAATTAAAATTATTTTTATTAGAGATAAAATAGAAAATAACCTAATTAGAATAGGTTTAATTAAATTAGAATTACATTTTAATTAATTTAATTTTGTTTGTGATAAAATAGAAGTTAACCAAATTAAAATAGGAAACATACTTTCTATTATATTAAAATTATATTTTAATTAAATTAATTTTTATTTGAGATAAAATAGAAGTTAATCTAATTAGAATAAAAAAAATACTTTCAATTAAATTAAAATTTTTGTTAGAGATAGGATACAAGTTAGCCTAATTAAAATAGGAAATATATTTTCAATTAAATTAAAATTATATTTTAGTTAATTTAATTTGTATTCGAGATAAAATAGAAGTTAACCTAATTAGAAAAGGAAATATATTTTCAATTAAATTAAAATTATATTTTAATTAATTTAATTTAATTTAATTTTGTTAAATATAAAATTGAAGTTAACCTAATTAAAATAGGAAACATACTTTCAATTATATTAGAATTATATTTTAATTAAATTAATTTTTATTAGAGATAAAATAGAATTTAACCAAATTAGAATATAAAATATACTTTTAATTAAATTAGAATTTTTTTGGAGATAGGATAGAAGTTAACCTATTTAAAATAGGATACATACTTCTAGTTAAATTAGAATTATATTTTAATTAATTTAATTTTTATTAGAGATAAAATAGAAATTAACCTAATTAAAATAGAGAATAGACTTTCTATCAAATTAAAATTGTATTTTAATTAATTTAATTTTACTTTTATTAGTAAATAATAAATTATCCAATTTTTATATAATAATGAATAAAAAAAAATTTATAATTTTATCTGTCCCCCTTTCGTACATTTATATATATTATAGATATATACACGCCATAACATTAAGGTCATGGGTAGAAGTGCCCCATTGTAGCATAATTTTTTTTTAATATAATATAAGTTTTTTCATTTTTCCCACACTATTCTCAAAATGATATAATATGTAAAAATTTTTGTAGATTCTTGATGAATCAATAATAATAATTAATCTAATAGTTCATCAAAATAATATAATATGTAAAATTTTTTGTAGCTTCTTAATAAATCAATAATAATAGTTCAATAGTTCATTATTATAATTCTTTTAGAAAATCTAAATAATAAAATTTTTATTTTTTTTATGATTTTTAAATTTAACTTTTTAACTTGATTTTTTCAACAGTCCACACTTCACTTCTCATTTTCTCTTCTTTCTCCCAAATCAGCGATCCACACCTCACATCTTTCTCTTTGTATAAATATTTTTTAATTTGCTCATCAATTATTATTCATAAAGCAATTTGACAAGGTTAATTATTTAATATAGCATTCAGTCATTCATCAATCATATATGGTGTCAATTAATTTTTTTTGTTCTATTGCACATATTTAGTTTGCCCTATCATAATGTATATTTTTTTTCTTTAATTTGCTCATTAGTTCTTATGCTAAAAACTAAATTAATAATATTTTTTTGGGTTGTGATAATTGATTATCTTTTATATGATTTTGATTATAGATATAATTATAGATAAATTTCTCAAAAGAAAAATTTTCGTTCAAAAAAATTAAATTTGATGTTATTTTTTGCTCATGATTTTGATTTTGATTATCTTTGAAGTTATTTTTTCTGGGTATATTATGTTTTTTTAGTTTAAATTATTGCTAGTGTATTTGAGATATTATTTTGTTAGTTTATTTTGAGCAAAACATTTCTAGTATACTAAGATAAAGTAAAGTTTATCTCCTCTAAAAAATTTTTTAGCTCTACCCCTGAATTAAGGTCAAATATAAACTTCGGGATAAAGTTGAGAGTTCAATTTATATCTTATCCCTATATATATATATATAGTAGGTAAAAAATATTTTTGCATAGACAATATTTCAAGTTTAAAGTGTAATGTATATAGTTGTACTAAATTAATTGTTTAGAGATCTATACTTTCTTTATGATTATGTCTAAATTAAATTGAATCAATCAGTGAATTTTGAATATCAATATTATAAGTAAAATAATTTATTATTATTAAAGTCCATTCCCCGCTCCTCAAATCAGAACCAACAACTCATGCTATTATATTATTTTTCACATTTCCTTTACTTTTTCTATTTTTAAATTCATGTTAGCAATTTGAATTTTAAATTGGTAAAAGCACATTTGAGAATAATATAATTTTTTTATAATTAAAATACTTTAAATAAAATATAAATTGTGACAATTTAATTAAAAATTTTCTTAAAATAAATTAAATTCTAAAATTTCAATTTATATGGTTTTGTTTAGTTTCTTAACTTAAATATTTGGTTAGTTTTACTTTTGGTTTTAGTTATTTTAAATTTTAATTTGTTTTGCTATTTATGTAAATAATTTGGTTAAATTGATTTTGGATTATTTTAGGGGTGAAGATGCTCACCCCTAACTGGATTTATAGTAGATTGAAAGACAAAAATTAAAAAAATATATCTTATTGCTAATGTATTTATTTACTTTATGATTTAATTTTATAAGGAAGATTCATATTATTCCTAAATGAATTTTTTTGTTGATGCCATTTTAACCAAATTTACTATTTTTAGAAGTTCAATGGCGAAATGTACAAGTTTTAAAAATAATTTTCAATCTAATAACCTTTTCATTTCTTAATTATTTTTTAAAAGTCTAAATTAAGTTTGATATTCTTCCAAACTTTCTTTTATCAAATTACTTCTCATTTTTATTTCTTTTTGTTTTTTTTTTTACTTTAAAAAATTAGTAATAACTATTCACAATTTCAACTTCATCAAATATTAACATTGCCATCTATTTATGATAATATATAAAAGATAAGATTAAAGTTCAGAATATAATATATATATATATAAAGCATACAGAAAATTGAAATTACAAAATAATAAAATTACTAAAAATTTAACACATCAAAGAAAAGTAGAATAATACCAAAAAAACAAAACTAAATATACAAAAAAAAATTCGGATCTAAATATATAATTTTGTTGCATGGAATTGTCATGTGATTTTGTATTTTCTCTCTTATCTAACATCTATATTTTTAGTAATACGCCTAATTTCATTTATTTCATTGTCTTGTTGGAATCTATCACCATCAACTTCATGCGAAAAAAACATTTTTTATTTGAATCATGCATGATAAGAAAATTATGTAAAATACAATAACAATGATATCAAAAACATGTATCAACATTATATTTTTTCTTGGTTCAAGTGGGCAAGTGGCAATGACTCTCTTCAAAGTATAAAAAGTTATGAATCCGATCCATACTGATATAAATCGAAGTCAAATTCTTAAATGCTATATATAATGACACTACTGTTAAGTTGAGGTCAAATTTATGAAAATTAATAAAAATTATGATTTAATTTTTTATAATAAAAATTAATTTGTATAAATAAAAATTTAATATGCTTTTTATCTTTTAAATATAAAGTAACGAGTTCATTTAGTTCTCAACAATTAGAAAATAAAAATTAAAGGTTGAGTAGTTTAGTAGTATAACTTTCTTTAAAATATTTATAGGTTTAAGAGTTGAATTTTATCTTTCCTTATTTAGTTAAAAAAATTAGAAAGTAAAATTGTAATAAGCTGAATTATTATTATTATTATTATTATTATTATTGATATTTCTTCTTATTATCATTTTAATTATTATTATTATTATTGTTATTATTTTTATTATTGTTATTGTATTTTTGGTATTATTATTATTATTGGTTATATATATATTTAAAGTTAAAGTTAAAGTTTTTTTTTTAAAAAAGTAGGACAACGGAGAATTGGACACGTGGATGTCCATTCTCCATAAAAATAAGAGTTTCATTCTGCGTAAGGGAAAACAGCGGGGATGAATGGTTTAAAGAGGAAAATTTCATTTTAATACCAATTTTTTTTTCTTTTTCATTTTTGTTAAATACCCAAACGAACTCCGATCGACCCTAAATTCGAACCATAGACTCCTCTCATTCTCTTCTACATCCTCATAATTTTTATTTTGAAAGAAAGCATATGAAAATGCCCAGAATTGAAGGAGACCAGTTAGCTATTTTTCATTGTTTTCTATTGTTTTGGTAGGTTTCAGATAACAGGGTTGCTTCCATTGCGTTCTTCTTGATGTCAGGATTTCGTAGCCGCTGATCGTACGTCTAATCTACACCCGTAGAATATTTGGCGAATATTTTTAGGTAATTTTGATTTATTTTTATATTTAATTATTCAGTATATATTTTCGGTTGTTTGAGGCTAGAAATGTGTTCTACTAATTAAAAGGAACATTTTGGTATATTGTTCATAATTTTCTGAGATTGTTGGATATCGAGTTACTATTCTGGTTTGAGTTACTGTTACGACCCGGGAATTTTTATATTTTTATTAAATTCTATAAATTACGTAAATTAAACTTTATGATGGAAGTTTTGTGAAATTATGTATAGATTTTAAGATATGAATTTTTAAAGATTATGTTTAAATATGTATTTTAGAGAAATTATTGTATTTTATTATTTATTTAAATTTTAATTAAAATTATTGTTATATATTCTGTTTTAGGCTGATTTTAAATAATAAAAGTATAAAAATAATTTTTATAATTAATTTCTAATTTTTAGTTAATTAGAGTATTTTTGGGAAAATAAATAAATAATAATCTATTTATTATTTTCAAGCTTAAATAAGTCCTTTATTATTTTTATGGTATTTTTGGGTGATTTTAATGGTTATTTACAATTAATGCTAATTTAATTATAAAATAGAAATTTTATTCCATTAATGGATTTTATTAGCAAAATATTATTTATAAACAAGAAATTTTATTATTTATTTGAAAATAAATTTTCTTTATATGTTTATTATATAAATAAATAAATTTGCATTAGTTTAATTAATTTTTTATGAAATATTGGTGATTTGAGAAAAATTGTAATGTTTTTATATGTGTTGTTGTGTTGGTTCTCAGTTGAGCATTAAATGTAGTTCGGGGGCCCAACCCGAGATGTGAAGTTGTGAATAATTTTGAAGTGTGTTTTTGATGCAGGATTAACTCTACTCTTAGTAGAGAGATGTTCATTTTACAAAGGAGATTCTCCTAAATTTTCTGTAGATTTCTCGTAAAATGTAACATCGAATCTGTATTAAGTTTTGAGTCTTATTAGAATCGTGTCTTAGATCGATTTTTCTCTAGAAATCTAAAATGTTTAAGATTAGAATTTTAATTCTAATTATTTTATTATTTTTCCTATAGTTGTACCGAGAGCTAGGTCTTCCGGACAGAGCCAGTCAAATCAGAACAAAGGAGTGCACTCCACCTGTGAGTTATTATTATGTGTATACATGTCATGTAGAATTTCTTACCCAACATCCATACATTTGTGTTAATGTGAATAAGTATGTCATGCTGCATCAAGCTTTTATTTGTTATTTATCTTCATGGTGATTACTATTATATATATTTAATTAAATATATATATAATGTGAATATTGTGTTCTTGACTTGGATGTTGTTTTTATTGTTGGTATGAATTGTTATTGCGATGTGATGTTTTTAGAGGATAGTAGTAGAACGTGCTGCCTAGTAGGCTACACTAAGATTGTTGCGCAACAGTACGTTGGATGCTAGGTTGTGATATAATGATTGATGTGTGAAATGATTAATGATTTATTGAGATTTGTGGTTGAGAGTGGTGTGGCTGTGGTAGCTCGGTTGACTTAGTGTCTTGGAGCCAGTCATACTAGTAGTGAGACTGCGATAGCTCGGTTTACTTAGTGTCTTGGGGCCAGTCCACTACCAAAGTTTGGAAAAGAGAAATAATATTGTAATTAAGAAATTTAATGATCAGTAGAGTACAATATTTGAGATTACGAATTTTTTAGGGTTCTGAACCAATCCTCCAATTATTTGCATTTACTGTATTGATATGCAAAGTGTTTTCGTGCATTTGCATGAAATGCGTGTATAAATTAAATAAATATAACTATAAATATACAAATATTATATTGCTATTTGGTTGCTTGTATGCTTAGGTTGCATGTATACATATAATAATAATTTACTCAATGAGGTCTGACCCCCTTAATTATTTTTTAGCATCTTTCTCATCAGAACTCTCCTTGTAGTACTATTCGTCGGGCTCTTTTTTCACCGATTAACTTATGTAAAGTCTGAACTATTACTTTCTTGTATTGTTTTAGACGCTGCAGTAGTAATACGTACTTGTAGTAGATTGTGATGATGTTATTGACTGAAATTGTGTACTTGACTGATTGTAAAATATTTTATTATGATATGATATTAGAGAGTTTCTTTACGTTATTAAAAATTTTAATTCTGAGACATATTTATGTTATGTTAAGCGTGAATTTTTATGGTTAAGGCTTGCTACGGGTTCTGGATTCATGTGAATTCTCATTCTCTAGCGTTGGTCATGACTCCTAGGTTTGGATTGTGATAAAAATCCTACTCTTTATCTTATATTTAATTAATGTAATATAACTTTTTATATATTTCATTTTATTTTTTGATCAACTTATTATATATTGCATTTCATTTTTTTCAACTTATACTGAAAAATAAAAAGAAAATTACTAACCATTTATGAAAAACATTAAAACAAATAATTAAGGATAAAAAATTTATTGTAAATTATTATTTTTATATTAAAAATATTATTTAAAATAAAAAATGTCATAAAAAATTTTAAAAAATTCACCCTAAAATATTCATTTTTCTTCAGCAAAATGAATCTTGACCCCTATATTCATTTTTCTTCAGCAAAATGAATCTTGACCCCTATATTTTCAAGGTTTTCATATTGTGCTCTTCTACTAAATTTTCTATACATTACATTCCTTCACTTTCAATTTTCGACACATTACACCCTTTTCACTCTCAATTTCAGGCATATGGAGTCTTATTACAAAATAAATGGTTAAGAATATCCAAATTATTCCCTGTAATTTTAAAAATTTTCTATTTAATTCGTGTAATTTTTATTATTAACAATTAAATCCATACAATTACTAAAATAATTCAATTAAACTTATTAAAAATTAAAAATTAAAAATTATATACTTTTTATATCATTTAGATATCAATTATCTATTTCTAATAGATTTATAATAGTAAAAATAAATATAGTTATAAAAATTATGACATATCTTAGTTGTGCATTAAATATTTATACAATTAATACAAAAATATGACAAAATGCATAATAAATTTTTAATCAATAAAAAATATACCAGATATATTTAATAAATAGAATACCAATGAAAATTATAAATTTAAATTTCATAACTTTAAAGATAATATTATAGTAAATTAAGAGGCCACATATAATTACTTTCTTTTTTACAAACAAAATTACACTTTGCTAATAACTACCGCTAGATTATAAAATATACTCTTATTCTATGGTGATAAAAATATTGTAAAAAAAAAGTAGATAAAAATAAAGTACCCAAGAATCTCTTGTAAATTAATATTTTATTTATTTAAAAAACTTGATTAATAGATGATTGACATCTTAATTATATAAAAAAATATAATTTTGAAATTTTTAATAAATTTAATTGAATTATTAGTAATTATATATATTTAATTGTTAATAATAAAAATTATGAGAATTAAATAGAAAGTTTTTAAATTATAGGGATTAATATAAATTTTTTTCACCGTTAATTTTGCAATAAGATTCACTATGCTTGAAATTGAGAGTGAAATGGTACAAAAGTATAACGTGAAATAAATTGAGAGTACAAGAGAGATAATGGAGTTAAAATGTACGAGAGGGCACCGAACTTTAGTTTTGTTTCAATTCTGTTACTAAATTTTAATTTGTATCTTTTTAGATATCAAACTTTTATTTAGTTTTATAGAAGTCACTTAAAATTTTTTTAGTACCTAAATAATTCAGAATTACTATTTTAATATAAAATTAAAGATTTTTTTTACAAATAAGTCCATATTATATATATATTTATTGAAAATAAGAAAAAATTTGAAATTTATTTTGATTTCGTCTAGTAAGAGTAGACTCATCTTAAGAGGCATCAAAGCTTAGGAGAAGTAAATTTTCACATTTTTTATAATTTTTGGATAAAATTAAAAAGATAAAGAAATTGAGGGATTAAAATAATTTTTAAGAGAAATTTAGAGGAATAAAATTTTTTAACAATACTATTTTTAAAATAAAATTAAAGTTAGGTGACCAAAAAGAAATAAATTAAAATTTAATATTTAATTTAGAATAAGTATAAAGTTTTTTATCCCAGAGATGAGGAGTGGTTCTGCCTTTTTGTTCCTAATACCACAACCCCAACTTACTTGAAAAATAAATGAATGGGTCAACGAAGAAATGGATCCGCTGCGTGTTTCAGCTGGCTCCTAAGCTTTCATTTTCTCAGCTCGCAGCTCGCTCTGATATATATACACACACAGAGAGACACAGCACAATTACACGCACTCGCTTTAACTCTGCTCTCTGCTTCTTCTTCTCCGCCTCTGTCGTCGATTACTAAAACAAAAGAAGGTATCTTTTTGTTCAGTATCTTTCGATATCTCCAAGGTTTCTCGCATTTTCACTTTCAGCTGCTTCTTCTTCTTCTTCAGCTATGATCTGCATTTATTATTAGTTTTATTTCTATTTCGCTTTCACCTTCCTGTTTGGTTGCTGAGAAAGTTCAAGCAAAAGAATCTTTCTTTCTTCGCTCTTTATTTCTTTCGTTGTTGACAACTGAAACGGATCTTTAAACAATAATGTAATCAAACAATCAGTTATTTATATGGGTGTTGATTTTTCTCCTTTTTCTTTATCTTGCTGTGTAGATTTATATTTGCAGTAATCAATGGCTCCAGAATTAAAGCCTAGAGGTACTGTATTTTATTTTCTTGTTCATAAATTTTGAAAATTTTGTACCTTTTGCGTACCCGATATCATGTAATAAAACAATTTTAATTAAACTAGTTGAATTTGTTTCTTTTGACAGATGTTTGTGTTGTTGGTGTTGCCCGTACACCAATGGGTGGTTTTCTTGGTTCTTTGTCATCTTTATCTGCCACCAAACTGGGATCTATAACCATTCAAGGTTACTATTCAATCTTTGTTTTGTATTGTGTGATTGTTCAGTTTCTGATTTTTCCTCTTTTTTTTTGGGTTAAATTTTTTTTTTTTTGGTCAACTTGTAGCTGCTCTTGAAAGAGCCCGTGTTGATCCATCACTTGTACAAGAAGTTTTCTTTGGCAATGTTCTTAGTGCAAATTTGGGTCAGGCTCCTGCTAGGCAGGCTGCTTTAGGTGCAGGGATTCCTAATTCAGTCGTCTGTACTACTGTCAACAAAGTTTGTGCTTCTGGGATGAAAGGTCGGTACACACCTGATTTATTTATTTATCTTTTATATGTGTTTGTTTTCATGTATTGCATGGGTTGGAAACATGATTAAACTGTGTTGGTGTCTGCTTTACTCTAATTTTTATGAATATTGCAGCAACTATGCTTGCTGCCCAGAGTATCCAGTTAGGCATCAACGATCTTGTTGTTGCCGGAGGCATGGAGAGCATGTCCAATGCTCCCAAATACTTGGCGGAGGCGAGGTTAGTGCGGTTCCAGTCTTGTTGATAATTCTAATTTCTTTTGAAATTAGTTGGTGTTAGCTGATTCATTTGTTACAAGCAGGAAGGGATCTCGTTTTGGACACGATTCACTTGTCGATGGAATGCTGAAAGATGGGTTATGGGATGTCTATAATGACGTTGGCATGGGAAGTTGTGCTGAAATATGTGCGGATAATCATTCAATAACAAGGGAGGACCAGGTATTGCATTTCTCCCATATGTTCCTTAAATCTCTTCTTAGATGTGACATTTGGATTACTATTTTCCTTCTCCTAACAAGATGTTTAGAATTAGCATAACAAGTTATCCATTTTTATTTGCTAGTACATTCTATCACGAAATTCACTTGGAAATGAATTTGTAATTTGCCATTGCAGATAGATAGGGTGTTTGACTAATTAATTTGGATGGATGGATGGGTGGGTTGGTTGGTTGGTTATTGATTAATGGACGAAATCATTTTTTCATGTTTAAACATGATTAATATGGGACTCTTAGATGCACAAAATTAATATACAACCTTTAGAACTGCCATGGAGTGAGAATTAGCCAGTAGGATATCAGTAATAATTATTTTCATTTTCGTGCTAAATCAGTAATTTCCACATTTGTCTTTATATTATATCTGAATTTTTTTAACTTCAACATATGTTTAAGAAGTATATCCATCGTTCTGGCAGGATAACTATGCCATTCAGAGTTTTGAGCGTGGAATTGCTGCACAAGAAAGTGGTGCCTTTGCATGGGAAATTGTTCCGGTTAGACATCTGTTTTTTTTTTTTTTTTTAAATTAATTGGTATTACCTTTGTATTTTGTTGTGAATTAATATTGTTTATTTAAATCTGGTACCGTGCAGGTTGAAGTTTCTGGGGGCAGGGGAAGGCCTTCTACAATTGTTGATAAAGATGAAGGCTTAGGAAAGGTATGTATTATTTATACATCATATTGATGACACATATGTAACTTTTTGACACTTTAATCTGTCTAAAGTTCTTCATGAGTTACTTATTGATAATCTTGATGGAAGATTGCATGAAAACCTTATGAAGTTTTTTGTTGTATTCATTCATCCTGTTAGCAAATTGTTTCCAGTCTATTTGAAAACCAATAAGTGCCATCTCATTTGCTTTAATGTTTCGCCCTTCTATTTGCTGTTGTGGTATGCCAGTTTGACGCTGCAAAGTTGAGGAAGCTCCGACCAAGTTTCAAAGAGAACGGAGGAACAGTTACAGCTGGCAATGCCTCTAGCATAAGGTTTGTTATTTCTTATTTCCAATTTAGTTGGCATCCTTATTTATTCATCGCAATGCACTAAATGCTTTATAAGATCTAGTTGTATGTTGCAATTACTTATATACAGTTAGATGTTTATCCTTAAATGTTTATATTGGAAACTTGCTCTCTTTGATGAACCACTATGTTGGAGCAATTGAGAAAATACAATTGTCTGGTCTTCTTCAAACGATGCTAAGATGCTTTTTTTTTTGTTGCTATTTTATGATTTTAGAAATATGTATTTTTCCAATGAGGTTTAATTGCTTTTATCCTATATAAATCTATTGTGCGCTTTTTTTTTTGGCAAGTTTTATCAAGACATAGGCCTAAGTTTTTTAAATGTGATATTGCCCTTATTAACAGTGATGGTGCTGCTGCTCTGGTTCTGGCGAGTGGAGAGACAGCACTTAAGCTTGGATTACAAGTTATTGCAAAGATTACAGGATATGGCGATGCTGCTCAGGTAATTTTTGTATACATGGGACTCTAAAACTCATGTAGAGCATCACCAAGTAACTAAAGTGGGAAAACGACTGTCTAGATATTGTGCTGCTTAACTTCCTTTGACTAATAGGTGTCAAGCATCATACAGCTAGGTTTCAAGCATCATACCGTTTCTTGATAATTAACAATTCACTGTGCAGGCACCAGAGTTATTTACAACAGCTCCAGCCTTGGCGCTACCTAAAGCTATATCAAATGCTGGCTTGGACGCTTCTCAAGTTGATTACTATGAGATAAATGAAGCCTTTTCTGTAATCTTTCAGCCCTAATGTTCATCTGATTTAACAGTTTGGAGATATAGGGCTTATTTTATGTTGTTACATGCAGGTTGTAGCTCTTGCCAATCAGAAACTTCTTGGACTCAATCCAGTGAGTATTTTAAATGACAACTCTTGTTTCTATCTGCCTGCAAGTGGATATGCATATTCAGATTTGGTGTATGAAACATATGGAATATCTGTACACAATGAATTGCATGTATCATTTCATTTAGTTTTTTTGCATCTCCATACCTTCCCATTGAGTTGTTATTGGTATCGGGAATAGTTATTTTAATTTCTGTTATTGAATTATATCCTCTTAAATTGTTTACAGGACAAAGTTAATGTTCATGGTGGAGCTGTATCGTTAGGACATCCTCTAGGTTGCAGCGGAGCACGTATCTTGGTCACACTTTTAGGGGTATGTTTTCACTGGGTCACTATTTTAATCCTGTGCTGCATGGCTGAACTCCTACTCATGCTGTCATGCTATTTGTATATTGCTCTCTCTCTCCCCCTCTGCGTGTGTGTGCATGTACTTGAGTAGTCTTTCCATTTTTATGCTAAAAGTGTAATGAAACTGCAGGTATTGAGGCAGAAAAATGGGAAATATGGTGTTGGCGGTGTTTGCAATGGTGGTGGAGGTGCATCTGCTCTTGTTGTCGAGCTTCTGTAGGCCTTTGTATGTTTGGTTAGTCACAAATATCAGTGCACATTTACAGTGATGATCTATATCACCACATCATATATCATTCATTAGACCTAACTGCACTATCAATTAACTGTTTTCTCTGTGCTTCACAGGCGCAGCAACAAACAATTTCCGTGGCTGTCAAGTTTCAACATTGTGCAATTTTATTATGTTTCTTTTTTAATTTTTTTTTTATAGTTTTGTTCTCAAATAAATTAGAAATGTACCAAAATTTCAAAAGAAAAAAGAAAGACCCTGAGTGATATTTCATTATCTTGCTCATTAATTAGCATATGGAAAGAAAAAAAAAAAAAACTTAGATGCAAACAAAGGTGTGTGATCACTGTTTTGATTGAGATGGTTTGATGGTATCTATCAATAAGAGAGGGGTGCATGGTTAAGCTCCAGTCCAACGATATTGACACAATTGTATGCCTCGTGAAACATGACATCAAAAATTTCATGCAGGTCAAGTATGATTAAATTACTTTATAGCAATCTTCCAAGGATAATTTAAGTGGTAAAAAATGTAGGCATTCCGTTGATGAGAATAAAATTTTAGCTCTTCACCTCTTTCTCTCGCTCTTATAATGTGGAGAATTAATCAGTTGTATTAATTATTCAAAAACATTACTTGATATTAATAGATTTCTAGTTATGTAGCTCCATTTTTAAATTAGTCGTCATAAATTTGATAATATTTTTATATATATAATTCACCGGCCATCTTCAAAACATCTTATAAATGAAGGGATCAATTCTTATTTTTTCCTTACGAATAAAAAAATAAAAAAATTAAGCTACAAATCTTTTTATTTTGTGATGTGGATACGGATGTGAAAAGAATTGTAGTTTAATTCCTATCTCTTCCTTTCAAGTTAAAAATAAAAAAATTAAGCTACAAATCTTTTTATTTTGTGGTTTAGATACAGATGTGAGAAGAATGGTGACCAAATTTAAATTGGTATTATTTTTTTATATAAAATTTCAAACCATTAGAAAAAAAATAATGTACTAAAATAAAATATTTATTGAAATTCTATGGGAATTGTTATAAGCACTTTTTTTTTTAAAAAAAAGAAAAATTATTTTCAATATCAGATCGCTGTATCCAGCAGAGGACAATGAATAAAGCATAAAATCATGGTACAGCGCATAGAGCATGTATTTTCAACACAGCCAATTTTTGTAAAATGCCCACTTGCAACTTTTCTTTTTAAATGCTCAAATCTAACTGCAAATAAATTCTTGAGGTCCCCCATTCCCATTTCGTGCTTACAAGTCATGCCCTTGTTCATTAAGGTTGGCTGCCATTGCCAACCTGCTTTCAATCATTTTATTATTTTATTATTATTGTTTTTTTAATTCACACATGTATATATATATATATACACACACGCTTATACAAAATTAACGAATGAAAAAACTAAATTGAAAGAGGATAAATAAAAATATGCAACGCTAATATTATATATATAATAGTTGTATCCTAATTGTTAATCATGATTAAAGAAAATTAGATAAAATTCATTGAAATTAACCACTATTAGTTAAATTATCATTAGTTACTTATCTTGATATAATGAGTCATTTGTTTCTTGATTATGCACCAATAAAATATATAATAATTTTTTCTATTTTGATGTATGACAAAAAGTATATAGAAGTGCTTTCAAGGAAAAGAGAATTTTTTTTAGTAATTACCTCCTATATTTGGTAATTATAATAATTTAATTAATTTAGATTGAGTTGGATAAAATTTATAAAAATAATAAAACTTTCTTATTTGTTATTATTACTGTAGGATAAAAATATGTTAAATTATCCAAAGATTACTTAAAACAAAGTAATGGTAGACTACACCCTATTTTTAATATATATAACTTAAATTTTAAATTTTATTTAAAAAATTTAAATTTCTTGCTGCCAAAACCAGTAAAAATCCATAAGAAAAAAAATTATGGTGGAGGATGTATAGTTTTTATGGCAAAATATAAAAAAGTAAATAGCTTTAAGCCGTTCACAACTGTTGTGGGCCCTTGACTCTCTGTCTTCTTGGCCCAATAGGCCCACACCTTCTTCTTTTTTTCATAATTTCACCACTCCCATCACATCTTCTCTTCTCTCTCTTCTTGATTTGTTTCTTCCTCCACCTTCAAAAGGGCAGCTCCACCTCTTAATTTTTCTCTCTTTTTCTAAATAATCTATCCCTCTGTTAATCATGGCGGTATGTGTGCTCTCTTTCCTTTTTTTTTTTTTAAATAAATTATTCCAAAAACTATTTTTTTCCTTATCTTTGTTTGCTTGTTTTTAATTTGAGATTGGACCCAATTGAGAAATGATTGTTTTTTCCTTTTTTTTTCCTTCATTTATTGAAAATTTATCTTCTTTTAATTGAATTTAATGTTGGTTTTTTTCTTGGATGTAGATTTTGGTAAAAAGATTGTGGCTTACCTCTCTTTCCTGATATATTTTTGACATGATTGGTGGATCTGTTATAGACATTGAATTTGGTTACTGAAGGATTTGATGCTAATCCCTTTCCTTTATTGAAACTTTTTTTTCCCTTTACAATATATGGATTTCCTTGATATTTGCAGATTCTGATAAGGTGCAGAAAAATTTAGTTAAATTCAACATTTGCAACATTTGTTTTGTTTCCATATTTTCTATAATTTCATGCAGGATATGTTGATTTATTTCCTTTCCTTTTTTTTTTTTTTAATGTTGCATCTAAATTGCCATGTGTTGATTTGCTTCTTGTGTTGATGCTCGTTGGTGCATTCTTTTTTTTTTTTCCTCATTGGCAAAAGTTTGTTGTTCTTTTGATGTATTTTCCTTGTTGCCAACCAGAATTAATTACGTTTGTGTAATGTGTTGGAAAAGGTTCTTTTTTTAAGTTGCCAAGTAACCGTGAAAATAGCTTACGGCTTAGCGCTGTGCCTGATTCAATTGTCTTTCTTGACCACCAACTAAATATGTTACTTGGTTGTGCAAATTGTCTTGTATCATAGTTTTGAAGATTGGTGTGATGGGTGTATTTGATATGTGAATGGTACATCCTACTCTAGGTTCCTAGCAGGAGGCTTGAAGCTCTGAGTAGAGGGGCTAAAATGTTAGTATTGTGCACGGGAGAGGTGGTGAGTTATGTTTTGTTGGGTTATCGCCATTATTAGGTATTGCACTCTGTCAGGAACTAAAAGCTTCCTGGCACAAGCAAATTACTGTCTTCAATGAATGTCCTCCATTATTTCGCTGTGCTACCTTCTAGCACTTAGTAAGAGTTCTTGAATCATGGTAAGACTTCGACCATATATTCCTCTACATTTTCTCAGTTCCTGTTTTGTGTTTCTCTAAGCTATGGCGATCACTGACCAGTGATCTGAAACTAGAATCCAGCTAAAGTGGCATTGTGGAAATACAATAAGAGTCAAACTAACATTAGTGAAGTTGGGCTCCTAAGGATGGTTATTTTGTAAATATTTATCTGTGCGCTATTGCTTTATCTATCTAAATTAAGTTTGTCCATCACAAGTCTATAGGTGAATATATTTCAAAATTCAGCTAGCATGATTTCTGTTATACTTTTATCTGTTGTTCAGCACTTAGCTCTGGTTGCAAATGCTTTTAAGCAGATGGATTTTCATTGATTCCACATACCTGTTCATATCTAGTGTCCTCACTCAAAATCTTTCCAACTATCTCACATGTCCAACTGTAACTTTTCTTGGTACAGTTTATATGGTCTTGATTGACTTTATATGGTCTCTATAGCTTCATGTTTGAGTATTAAACACTATATCTGCTACAAAGTGACCATCCATAGAGGCTTGCATCATCAATATTAGTTATATAAGAGTTACAATTTGATGCCAGCTTGAGGTCCTGTATATAAATATAGAATGAAGCTAATTGATCAAGTTTTCGTATTACACATTATTTGTACTGTATTTGGTGCATAATATTTTGAAAGATTTCAAACATTTGCAGAGCATCATAAACTGCCCTCCATCACCAGTTAGGTTTTGGATGCATGTTACATCATTGCTATCATGAGTTTGGTTGGAATGCACTTTGCATTGTTTGCTGTGCTAAGTTTCAGCTATCATTCTGTGACTGTCTTGTACTGAGATGACCACCTTTTCATTCAAATTTATTTTCTTTTCAGGATAAGGGTCAACCCTTGCCGAAGTTTGGTGAATGGGATGTTAATGACCCAGCATCAGCTGAGGGATTCACGGTTATCTTTAACAAGGCTAGAAATGAGAAAAAGACGGGCGGAAAGCCTGACTCACCAGCAAAGGACAACTCTGGATTCAAGTCTGGCACTGCTACTCTTGGGAAGCCTCAGTCTGTAAGTTGGAACTTTTCCTAAACTGTACAAATAGTATTTTTTTTTTAAAAAAAAAAAACTTTCAATCATCACACTACTCAACGCTGCCAATCCCATGCCTTAACGCTTGAAGCTAAATAGGTTTTTGTTTGCCAAGGCCTGCAGTGAATGATACAGTTTTCTTAAGTTATGCTCCATGCTTTTGTCATTTGCCCCCTGGAGTTCTCTACTATTAAAATGATAAAATCAATTTTCAAACTTAGTTCACTGGGAACTCGAATTTGTGGATTCATGGGAATTATTCCAGTCATTTAGATTGTTGTTGATGTCCTCAACTTCTCTTAAAAACTCCCCCAACATGCAGAATCTCGAGCATTGAATGTTTGCCACTATCCTAAGACACCATTAGATTACCTCCCCCGTTCTGCTTATTTTTCCAATTGATTATGCCATTTTACAAAATTCATGAAAGCCGAAAACTCTTGTTGGTTAGCGTCCTATGATGAATTGTCATCTTACAAAATTCATGAAAGCAGAAAACTCTTGTTGGTTAGCATCCTATGATGAATTGTGGCATTTTCATGCAGCTAATTATAGGGAGTAAAAGTTGATCCCACTTTCTGCAGCATTTTTTCAATTGTTAGATGATGCTTTTGGTTGCCTTGGTCAAGGATCCTCTAGACATACGATATGCAACGCCAAAAATATTGTGTTTGCTTAGCAGAGATGTCTAACTTAAAAGTTGATATATTTGATTTGTGGCTGATTGTTTCGAACTGCATTATATTGCCTTGCAGAAAAAATGGTTTTGCTGCATACAAGCTGCTCCTGCAGAATAATGAGGTGGCTCTTGCCTGGTAAGAGTGCCCATGAGAGAGTACTATTTATCTATGCCTGGCCCTAGCTTTCCAGAAGACTGGAACTGTATTCAGAAGCTATGATGGGTCCTGCTGGAATCTGTTTGTTGTGACTTAAGCTTTGTGATGATGTAGGCTTGGGGAAGAATGTGATGATAGAATAATGATGTTTAATAATTATATATACTGGTGGGTTATTATTTAGGGTTTCTACTTATTTTCTCCATTTCAGTGTTGATCAATCCATGAGTGAACACTGCTATGACAATTTGTTTTCTATTTTTTTCTTAGCGATGTCAATTTCTTGTGCATCCGTTTGCTTATACATAATGAAGCTCTCCTCTTTTTCTCAGACATGATGTTTACAAACCCCATTGTACATTGCTGAATTTGGTGAGAATAAATGAATCAAGTGGCATTTTTGTTGTGCCTTTTGGATCCTTAGTTCTAGTAAGTTTTTAGTGTTGTAATGAAGCAGAGGTTCAGGTTCAGCAAGTTTGTTGCTAACTTTCTAGAATTGAGCTTCATGCTAGCTAAGAAGTGGTAATGGGGAGGGGTGCATTTTTCCATGCACCACTTTTCTGTTGGCTGTTGCTGGCCATGATACATGAAATTTAGTATCTATTTTCAATGTTGATTGTTGATGGCAAAAATGTTTAGCGATTGAGCAACAATTTAAACCAAAAATTAAAAGAAGAAACTTTCAGAAGTTACTGTGGGTGATGACAATGCTATTAATAATGCAAAAGATGCCCAAAAACAAGAAAAAAAAGAAGGGATGTGGGGGGTTGGGGTTTGTTTCTCTACACCTAACAGATGATCACTGCAGCCATGAAGTATTAGACTTTGGATATGCCTAGCTTTCGATCAAACAAGCGTCTCATGAGGTACATTTGAAGAATACTGACTCCAACTAAGGCTGCTGATTCAAATATTGCCTTGTGCATTGCTCTCCTGCCCATGTTATCATTCACTGCACTCCATTCATATCCAAATTATTTAGATTCTCTTCACTCTAACAATGTAAATCAAAAGAGTAAGGACTAAAACATAAAAGTAAAGTTAAATTTTCCTTGTAGTTACTAACATGCAACTACTAGTGTAGCTCATTTGATAGAGGGTAAAAAAAGATAACCCACAGTTGGCTCAATGGCACAAGCTCCACAGAATTTCTACGTGAGAATGTTCTATAATGGAATTCTATGTTAGAATGTTCCATAGTGGAAGATTCCATGTTTGAATTCTCATCAGGTAAATTTTTTTTGAGCTAGCATCAGTCAAAAAACACCAACGCGAGAATTAGTCCCACATTCAATGTGATGAGGGATACTCCGTAGTTGTGAAAAAAATAAAATTTACCTATCGGGTGTAATACATCCAACAGTTGGATGTGGATGATAAAGATATGTTTTTTTTTTCATTAGTCAAGTGAATTACACTTGGATTATATGTCATGGATTATGTGTTATGCATTCAACTATAGGGTGTAACACACCTACGAAAGAATGCAAAAAGGGGAAACGTACCAATTGCTTGGCGGTCAGTCTGAGCCTCTAACCAACGTTGTTCAAACTGGATGGTGAAAAGAGCTTCTTCTAGCCTTGATATCTCATTCAACAAAGCGGCCAAATGTTCTGCAAAAGTTAGAGATAGTTATGATCTTTTAAATAGCTAGTCTTTGCGAAAAGCTCAACTGGCCAATAAAAGCAACAAGATAATTATGAGAAGAAAAACAGGAAAAGGGTCTTAATCTCAATGCAACAGGACAGGGCTCTCACCCTCTTTTGCATGCTGATCATAGTATGTGACGTGACCAAGATGAACATCAAAGTCGACTGTTACAAGATAAGGAGACTTGTTGGTGAAACAGAAGCGGTAAAGCCCTTTCTTGTACACAATAAAATCATATTTTTCACTTGTCTTATCACGCAAATCATGAAGCTGTTCATCAGAAGGTCCCTTTATCTGATAGATAAATTCAGTAACCAATTAAAAATACATGTAAAATATTAGTGTCACGTAAAGTTCATGGCCAGAACTGCCTCATTTTCACCCTTGTCGATGAGTATTGTAGAGGGTGAAAAGATACAGTTAAGTCCATGTTCAATAGACTGTAGAAGAAATTTGTACATTTTTTCCTTCATTATTGTACCATATATTCTCATATTATACTAAATTACACAGTAGTATGTCAAAGAGTCTTTAAGTGGTAACTTACGCGCAGATTTAAATCATGTCATTGTCAATTTAAAAGGAAAAGACTACTCCTAGTATATAGTTCATCGATATCTAAATCATATGACCTCCAGTTACCCCAAAGAAAATATATGACATTCAATTAAACCAAAAAAATTACACAATGGTGTATCATGCTATATCGATTGAGTTCTAAATTATAAACATAAAAGAAAAAGAAAAGGAAAAGGAAGGATGCATGCATGCATACCACAAGATCAACACCTTTGTCTGCAACATGAGAAGGAGAATTAGATTTGATGAGTACAAAAGAGATATGAAGAGTGTCTCCTCCACTTTCTACCTTATAAGAAACACATTCTTCTTTGTCTATAACAAATCTAATCCCACATGTCCCTTTCATCTTCCATAACATTGATATCATGATCACTATTGCTATATATCTCAACACACACATTTCCATCTCCTACCCTGCAAAATATGTATTTACCAACTCAAATATTATTATAATGAAATGATATTAATTAGATCCGTTGAAGGAAAAAAGAAGAGAGGAAGATTTTAATTTTTAAAAGAAAAAAGATACAGTTTTAGTTCTAATTTTGTTGAGTTTCAAAGGTTGTTTTAGTTCTGTTACCAACAGGTAAGAGAGGAAGTTAAGATCTTAGTTTGACTGGGAGAGGGTTTTTAAACTTCAGAAGACGTAGCTTACTTCACATTTTATATGGTTAATTTTAATTACATATAACTAAATAAATATTTTTGTCAATGACTATCATATTTTTTTTGGTTTATTGTTGGTTTAATAGACCGTAGACTATACGTTTATTACTCATCATAAGAGTGATAAAATCCCATCAATATTAATAAATATTTCTCACAAATAAAAATATTGATCAGACTGTCTCAAATGACTAAAATTTTGTTAATCATTATCATGCACCAATTTGTAGAAAGAAAATATTTGATATAAATGATATCACCACATAGTTGATAATTCCAATGTATTTGGCTCATTGTTGTTTAACTATGACTTTTAAGATGGAAATTCTTTTTCCTACATTCATTTTAGTTAAATCATAAACAAGCAAGTGTGCACTTTGGCTTTTATTTATCATTCATGTCGTTTTGTTTTGTTTTGTTTTTTTTTTTGTTTTGGGTACAACTGGAGGCAAAAAGCCTAAGACAGAACCCGAAGTCATTTAAGAGTGAACAACTTCTAACCATATCATGAAAAAGTCATTTGTGAAGATCGGAGGGAAGCGTTAAAACACGATGACATCCAACATCAATAGAGCTGGCAATGGAAGCCACAAATAAAATCTGCTGGGAAGTTTAGCTTCTCTAAATACAAGCATCCCTTTGACATCCATTCCAATCTCTTAGCAGCAGGCTTACAATATCTTTAACCAATGATGAGCGAGCATTGATGATTCCAAATAGATTCTAAATTAGTTAAGTAGCATCGAGGCTTACATGTTTTGCATTTAATATTGTTGCAAGTATTGAAGAGGTGCTGGGTTCACAGCCGCCTATATTCATCACATTTTAGCATAATTGCAGTCAACAACAAATTGGACTATTAACATTTTTATTGCCAACATTTATTCTTTTAAACTGCAAAGAAACATTATTTCATCACACAAAACAACTGTTTCCATTGCAGTACAAGAATACAACTAAACAACCAATACTCATCTTAAAGACCAACATAGCTAGCAAGTGTTGAGATTGAAAAGCAAAAGTCTCCTCTAATGGCTCTTCTCTATGAGCACTGCAAAATTTCTTCCAGATTCAAGAGTCATCACCTAACCAAAATACTTGTATCATTGCCAAACGAAGTACCTCAGAAAACTCTATAAAGTCAACCAACAGCAAAATTCACGAGGAAAGACAAAATCAACAGCAAACCCACTTGTTTATCTTAAATTAGTTGAAACCATGGTAAAAAAAAAAAAAAAAAAGAAACAAAGCAAAAAGGGCAAAAAAAAAAGGTATAAAGTAGAAACTGAGTAGAGGACTATTTCCGGCACAAATACTTTACAATGTATGTCCAAAAAACCGAAGTTCTTGCACTGACAAAGCAACATAATCACTTGCAGAATGCAATCTATCTGAAAAAATTCCTGTAGTTAGTGTTCGTGTGTGCCACTATCTAGCTGTTTCTTTTTAGTAATCCTTTTGTGATTAGTTTATATCTTCAAGAGGTTTGTTTGTGTTTTTCTTCCCCAACTAATGTACATGACTAGGGGGGCTTAGTGCATTTGCTAATGTCAAAACTGATGGATGTAACTACACTTGATGTGGGTGGTCCAAAATATACCAACAAACTTAGCATCTTTCACTCACTACTACACCACAAGGGATGGCTGTAAGATCTTTCTCTCCTCCAAAGCTAGCCTCTTGTGCAATCGCTCTTGATGCTCAGCAAACTCCATAAACAAATCTCTCCGCTGCTTTGCAATCTTGTATTCTTCCGATCCAGAACAGACAATCTTTAAATCCTTGCAAACCCCATTTTTACTATTCTCTAGCTTGTCCTACAAATGTAAATGCAAAAGTTAGCACAGCAGATAAAGAAAGGGAGAGTTCAATTACTAGAACTTAGCTGGTGTGATGTGATAAAATAAGGTTGCATCACCTGAAAATCCAAAAATCATTTATGGTCTTCTAAATTTAATTTCAAAATTCAATTTTCTCAGATGTATGTTTAAGTTTGGGGTGCTAGGATCAATTAGATTTGAGTTGTCTATTTATTAGCCTTATGTGAATATGTTACAGCATACTTTTGAGTTTTAAACTAGAAAATAGACATGTACTATGAGAAATGCCGCACGAGTATTTCTCAGAAAATAGTCATGATATTGATATGTCATCATTCGTCAAATTTTTGGCTTCTAGTATTTGGCGTTATCTTATGCATCATTTTTTCGATAAATGCAATTTTTGAACACATAGTATTGATATTAGCACAAATGAGATCAACACAAGGGCTGGCAGCAATTTAAACTAACACCTTAAAGCTGAAAATATAATTATTATCATTAAATGCAGAGGTTGCCCCCCCCCAAACAAAAGAGCAATAGACGCTAATATTGAAGTATGTTTTCCCCTACTAAGGAATCAAGACACTTACAAAACCTGCCTGATATCTAGGCATCAAGTTCCCAAGTAGCAACAAATGTGAATCACGGCGAGACATCTTCGCATTTATCACCCATGGCCTGTGCAGAGCACAAGAAGCTCAACAAAGTATTTTCAAGCAACAAAGCTAAGTTTTTGAGAATTCAAAATGTAACAATTGCCTACAACCTAAAATAGATATTCTTTTATAATTAAAATGCCCAAACAGCCATTAGCCATTCTAGTAAATATGTTGTCGAGTAGGCCACAGAGGCTTACAAGTTTTCAGATAAAACATCAAGTTTGGTTACTTGTATAAATTAAAAAAGTATCCATATTGAACGGAAGAGAACTATGCCATTTGAAATTCTGAAAATGAGCAGATGGAAAATAGCACAAGCACAATGGGAAAAGATATTTGGCTAATTTTACAGAGATCAACTATTAAAAGCTCTATCAAACCTACTAACATGTATCATATAATGAGTCCAAAGGCAATAAATGTACTGACAAGACAGAGAAAAGATTGATATAAATAATAAGTACGAAACTATTTAAAAGTAACAAGTATCAATAGAATTAGCTCTATTGTAGATTTAATTTTGAAATTACCAAGACTATAATTCAGGATTATACCTCCCTCTTCTTGACATGATGATGTGATCTGGACTACACAAAAATTCACATAATTTCTGGAAACTCTTCTCACAGTCCAACACAATTGCCCCATTCGTGTATGTCTCCGATGACAAACTTGGGAAAACATACGCTCGAACTGAGACTGAAGTTAGTCTATGTATGAATTCCGCAATCATTGAAGGGGACAAATCCTTATCCAGATTGTCAATCACCACTATATACTGATTGCCAATCCCTCCAACATCAACTTCCTCTTTAATTCTTTGAGCGTGGTCAAAAATCTTCTCTGACGATTCAAACAAAGAAAGAAGCATGAAATAGCGTTAGTACGTACACTATAGCAAAGCATCCGAGGCCATATAAATGTATTTGAGGAGACTTAAATAAAAGGGTATGTAAAAGAAAATGAAATCCAAGCCCATAAGTGCTTGGATTCAATCCCAAAGTAAAACAGAACTATTTTCTTTGAGGTGCAATGACGACTTGAGCAACATACAGCAATCACGCCTACTTAAGAAAGATATCATGAATCCTAATGAATGACAAGTGAAATAACCCTAACAAAAGCCTGATTTAGCATTCCAAACAGAATTTGACACAGCTCTAAATGGTGAAAACAAACCTTCAGAAGTGCAACTATTTCTCAAGGACTGGCTCTGGGTGGCACACTTTTTTTCCTATCAAACAGGCAAAAAACATCATAAGAAGTAGCTAATGAAAAAAAAAAATCCAAATAATCTGTACATAAAACACTTGCCAGAGTTAACTGCTCTGTAAACCCTGACTTGATCACCATAGCAGCAGTTCGATTTTTAAGTTTCTCCCTGACAATCTTGATGAAAATGGCAACATTAGGATCAAGCAGTGGATTTGACTGAACAAGACATACATTTTCTATTTTCTTGTTAGCCAAACACCCTTTAAATGGACCGTGTTCCCAAACAACCATAAATGTGCACATGCATTGCTCCTCTCCATTAGCAAAGCAATGATCCCTGTAAATCACCTGTTTAGAAAAAAAAAAAAAAACCTAAACATTAACAAAATCAAATCAGAAAATTTCATCAAATGCAATATCGAACTATTACGAAACTTACATCATCGACGACGGCGTCATAGAAGCGGACGTCGAAGTCAGTGAACGAATCAGCAGCGCAAACCGCCGCACCTGCACTCAAATTTTTGCACTCTTTGTCCTGTAACTGAACCGAAACCGGTCTAAACCGCCTCTCAAAGATTGTAATCTCTTGTATAGAGTTAAAGTTTTCTGGCAGGAAAACAAGGTCGTGGGCGTCGCTGAAGTTATCGTACTGAACCGTCAATTTCTCTCCGTTAAGGACTGGACGGACGCTGTACCATGCGTCGTCGGCGATGGCGCGGTACTCGACGTCGTAGCTCGGTGGAGTGGTGCCGGAGTTGAGCTCGGCAACCGACATTTGAGAGAAAGTAGAAAAGGTGTTGTGTTTTTTTTTTTTTACCAAAAAAAGGTGTCGTGTTATCCAAAAGCAGGGCTTTTGTTTTTTTTAGCTTTTTGGTAGCGTCTCTCTGTGTTCCGTGGCATGTTTAGCCCTTTTTTGCCTATTCATGTCAGTGCTCTGACACCACTCAGTGTACTGGGAAGACGTTGTCGTTTTGCGAGATGTATGCATTTAGTGGTGAACGGGGTTTGGCCACTGTTCACTGAACTGCCGTTTTCGATTCAAAATCGGTGATTCACAATTTCACAAAGATGGGACCGGATCGGCCACTCAATTCAGTTCAATCGGTTATAGTTTTAATTTGATTTATCAGTTCAACCGGTTCGATAAATTAAACTTTTTAAAAAAATTTCGATTTAAATTGAAATCGCCATTCGAAACCAGCGACTCTAGTTCCATAGAGAAATAAACTAGCTTTGAACCAGTTATCTCGATTTTTGGCTAGCTCAAGATCAATTTTGGTCCCAATTTGATCAGTCCGATTTCAAATCTGAACTGGCTTGTGGTAAGCCTTAGGTGAACGCTCTACCCAATTATTAAAATGAAAATATTTTGAAGTTTAAATTTAATTTTTAAATAAAGTCTAAATTATATGTTTCATCAAAAAACAAAATCTCTAAACTGTATGAATGTTTATTAGTGTGTTTAAAAACTTACAAAATTAATTAATTATATAATTTAATTCTGTTAATTAGTTGGATATTTTTTTTATATAATTGAATTTTGCTAATTATTTAGATATTTCTTTTTAATAAAGAAATCACATGATCTAAATTTTAATGAATTACATAATAGAAGGTGATCTTCCCTTTAAATCGACGATGACTTCAATAAACCAAAGCAAAATCAATAAACCTATTTGACAGCTTTTGCTTTTAGAAGGGGTATATATACTTGGTGTTGATGTTGACAGCTTTTAGAAGGGGTATATATACTTGGTGTTGATGATAGCTTCTACCGTCATATCGATATTTATAAGTCGAGTTTTCATTTATTCAGCAAGTGTTAAGTGAAACCCAACATATAAATACCTGGCAGAAGGTGTATTAGAGAGAGAGGCTGCCGTCACTTACGTTCTCTACCCAAGAAGGGGAAACCTTCCCTCAAAAATTGCATAGAACTTAGGATTTATCTCTTTAAAATGTTGCTCAAGACTATATTTGCGAGAGATGTGAGGAGTTAATTATTTGGATATTTAACATAAATCGAACTGAATTATTTTTGCTTGCGTGCTCTTACGGACATGCAGGGGACGAACCGATATCAAATTTCCTACCCCTTTGTAATAGGGAAAAAAAAAAAAAACTGAATTGATTTGACAAAAAGCTAGAACAAAGAAATAAACTTTTTTAAAAAATAAAATTCAATTAACCAGAATTCATGAATATGCTGATAATTGCATACCATTTGCATCAGAAGCACCCAAAACAATTGCATGCAATCGAGTATAATGAATACAAAAAAGTAGTCTTTATAAAGTACAAATTCTACTCATTAATGTCATGCAACCATTATCAAGAAATTCCCAGTAAATTTCCACAAATCATGAGTCTGGGATGAAGGTTAGAGGAGAATAAAAAAATTTGCTGGCTACAACTTACAACAAAGCTAGCTAATACATTTTTGGGAAACAAACATTAGATGAAAAATGAAGGCAAGACCGGTGATGCAAAGCTGTAGGATACGTTAATGAAACTAGTCTGCCTCACTTGAATTCATTCCCTCTACGCCAGTCTTAGTATGGCTGCTGTATACGCTAAGGGCTTTTGAACTTATAATGAAATATCTTCACCAAAAAGTCCTGTTATTCCCTTCCCCGGGTCGCTTTGCTTCACAATTGACTCCCCAACCAAAACCTGCGGTGAAACAGAATAGATTAAACATTTACTGCATTTTATCCATTATAAGCTTAGTCACATGGATCAATGTAAAAAATGTTTTCCAAGCTTATAGTCAAATTTCTGCACTTGAGCTGAGCATGCATGATACTATCAGTTTGAATGCAAATGTGACCATGTAATTTGTGACTGGACAATGAAGTGTATTTTGGTTCCAGTCAGCTTCGATTAGCAAACATGGACTCAAAAAACATTGAGAAATGTTGAATTTAAGGAGTTTACCGCTTTCACACCAGCTTCTTGTACATAAGCAATATCTTCAGGGGTAAATAGGCCAGATTCCCCAACCACCTGAAGAGTCCAAGGAAAGAGCCCAAAAAAATAAATAGTAGTTCAGAACATCAAGTGAAGGATTGAAAGCCTGTTTTGCCTCTATCCACAAGAAGGGGAAATGCATACATTTATTTTACCAAAATCAATCCAAACACTCATAGGGACACTTACAATTATGTCTTTTTGTCGGATAAGCTGACCACGCTCTCCTTCAAGAAGCTTCCTTGTATTACTGATATCAACCTCAAATGTTTCTGAGAGCAAGTAAAGAAGGTGTTGGTAACTGATATAATTTGCAAAAGGAACCAACTGAAGCATGTATGGTATTTGAAAAAGTTTGCAAGGAGGACAGCAACTTCCAAAACAAGATTTTGCAGATGCTGAAAAACCTTACCAAGGTTACGATTGTTGATACCAATTAGTTCAATACCATCTATTCCAAGAACACGATCCATTTCCCTCTCATCATGTACCTATGAACAAACAACGAAAGCAAAATAAAGTGATTATACTCAAAACTAGAAAATTGCAAGCGGAAAGAATAATAGATAACAGGAGAAAAGCAGAGCCCTAATATCTAATCTTTATAGAATTAAATACAGCCAGAAGCCATAATACTATAAAAATGAAAAAAATGAATGAGAAAAAAAATAGTCACCCAGCACAAGTCTACAGAATGTCAATAATTAGTTGTAAACTTATCTATGTTACCCTTTTTATATTTTTAATAATGTGAAACGAAATTTGATTCTCCAAAAAATGAATGGATATCTAGGGTATGTTTGCCAAATTTTGCTAGCTGAGGCTGGAAGATCCCAGACAAATAGGAAAGCACAAGGCATTTGATTAGATTGACAATATCTTGCAAGGAAATTGCCAATAATGAATTCCAGTTGCAAAAACATCATCCATGCAACAATATTGGAGCAGTAACTGCCAGTCCACGCTGAACATGATAAGTTGATGCATGGCAACTAATTTAAACAAAACAAATGGTAACTGACAAATCTCTTGTATTTCCTTTTATCTCCAGGACAGCAGAACTCAGATTCAGATGAATCATCAGGATCTTGAAAAGGTGGTATTTTTGATTTACTAAGAAACTTTTTTAGTTAATAACAAGTCTCTTTTGAGGTTATAGCTATCTTCTTTGACCATCTATCTAGGCCATGTGCATGCACTTTCTAGGATTAACAATGAAAAAAACTAACTTGATGAGGGGATGTTAATTTGCACGAGAGGGATGTTGCCAAATGTTAAATTGTCCTCGTCTAGGACAGTTTTTTAAAATCATCATTAGAGGAAATAAGTTTTCTTAAGCCATCAAACCCGAGAAATATCACACGTTTGCTTATGAGATTCAAAGAAATTTTGGTACTTGCATTAAATTGGTATAATTTTTAATAAAAGCTCAAAGTAAAATCAGTTAATCACAAATTGAAAAATAGCTAATAATGTTTTGTAGAAAAGTCGGACAGCAGCTTTAGTCAAAAGCATCAAATTCTTGAAAACAAGCACTTTAGACAAAAGTAAAAATATATGTAAAAAGTACTTAACACACTTTATATTATATGTAAATAATTAAAAAAAAAACATGCAGCAACATCATTGAAGTAAAAGAAAAATTACACAAACCTCAACGAGTGCTGTTAAACCAAACATTTTGCAAATCTTAACCATGTATTTGATGTCAAGATCAGGCAAAACAGCAGCAATTAAAAGAATGGCATCTGCACCTTTAACTCGGGCATAGTAGATCTGCCATGCATCTATGACAAACTCTTTGCACAGAAGTGGGCACTGCGTTGTTTGGTAGCAATACATCATGTTTTATAATTGATGTCATTATAGAAAGCATGTGGAACAGATTAGATACAATTGTGCACACAGCGACAGCCAAAATCACAAACCTTTACTCCCGCATTCCTTATAGCCTCCAGATTTTCAAAGCTCCCCTTAATTTATAAAAGCAAAGAAAGTTAGTTTTAGTCACAAAATTGAAGTTGCAGCAATATCCACATAACACAGGATCCATAAATGAAAAGAAAATAAAAGAAAACAAAATATGATTCATAAACAAGATAGAATGGCCAAAAAAATGGTTCAAAAAGAAAAAGCACGGCCAAAAAGATAGCATGCTTACCTTAAAAAACTTTTCATCAGTCAAAACACTGAGACATGCAGCACCACCTTTCTCATATGCTCGGGCAATTTCAACCTATCATGAGAACAAATTAGATCAATGATGAGATTACAAAACAAATAGAATGTAAGAACACTAATATTTACCACCCAGACAAGTTAAGTGCAAGTGAATAGCTCCGTTTATGTATGAAGTGACAGAAGGCTTAGTTGGAAAAGATGAAGAATTACTATAAAAACAAATTAATCGCACCCTGAAATATATCAAATATTGGGAACTATGCAAATTTTATATTTGTAGACAAGAGTCCTAATCTAAGGCTGTCCATACTCAAAGTTCCCAGAGCCAGCTGCACCCGAATGGAATCCAACTTAACAGAGACAGAGTGGGAATTTGAATGGAAATTAAAGAAATGAAGTCCCTAATCCTTGTATTCTGCAGTTAGAGGTAACCAGTGGGTGAGGGTGGGAGCAAAAATTCAAATTAGATATTCAATTTAAATTCCCTTGTTCGTTAATAAGTGTTGTGAGCTTCAGCATGTACTCAATTCTGTAATTAATTAAAAAACGTCCGTACACATTGAGGCAATCCAAATCTCATAAGCAATTAAAAAGACCACAAAATATCCATCAGATATTCAGAAAATTCAGACAGAAATTTTCTGAGTTGCAATGAGCCAAGATGTGTACTTTACTCTGAACATCTTGACAGGCGATGGATTTACATAATCTCAACAAGAAGCATGGATACACCAAAAAATCATAAGATATATACTGATGCCAGATAACATGACAAGTAAAGCACAGGCCAATAATGAAACCAGATTAAAGAACAGATGAACATGTTTCTACAGATAGAATCTATTGAGCAGGTAAACTCTGGAAAACACCGAAGACATCATATAAAGGCCAACAAATATGATAGAAAATGCAAGGGGAATAAAGTATAACAAAAACGGTTTGTATTTACCGGATCAAAGTCCTCTCGCAGAATTCCCCTACTCGGAGAGGCCTTCTTTACTTCAGCAATCAAACCAGGAAATCCAGTTCGAACATTAGCTGCTTTAAGAGCTCCAATAAAATCTCTAGTAGGAGGAGCATTCTCTAAAGATTTCTTGAGAACTGAAAGAGGCCTTCTTTCTTTCAACTACCCAAAAAACACACAAGTAAAGACAATCACCAGCATCAACACTAAACTGGAAACTCCATTAGAACAAAGTTTTTAAAAACAAATCCGCAAAAAGAACAAAACTTTAAAAAAGAATAACTACTTGAGAAACTTCAATATCTTTATGCCATATGATTTCCTCAAGAATATTTCTGGGGGTATTGCCCTCAGTCTGTATACGAAACTCAAAGGGTCCAACATAATGCAAAGGCGGACCAGTAGACGGCCTTCTCCTAATTCTAATCCCTTGGCTTGCAGCCACTTCATTTTGAAGCATACCCACTTCCCATTCCTTAACTTCAAGCGCATTTGTGATCTCCTCTTTCGCCATCACAGTCTCCTTCGTCTCCGGCTACAAGATTTCGACAACCCCATTCAAAAAAACATATAATTATTAAAAAAAAAAAGAAAAACGTATCTGACGCTATACCTGTTGAGCTCTAATTGAAGGAACAGAGAAACGATTGCTGGGTCTATGGAGGCTGGCTGAGCGTCTGATTGAGAAGGTGGGTCTGAGATATAGATGAGGAGAGGTCCTTAGAGAAAACCTATGAGGAGAAACCAATCCTTCCATTACTCTGCAATTTCGCAGCAGATGTGAATTGGGTCTGGCTCGAAACAGAAATCGCGGGTAGGTGCTGTTTGGCTTTGGCTGTGGCCGTGGGCGGTGTCTGGATGTTATGGTTCTGTTCTTTTGGCACAGTAAGTCAACGTGGTTCTCATTGATAATGTGTTTTCATTGTGCTACCGATATGGCAAGTGACAATTTTTCTTTTATTTGGGCAGGCACGAATTCAACCATTGAGTCTATGGATGGCAAGTACGAGGGAGCACTTAGGAGAAAATTTGGAGATTAATATTTTCCTAAATGGTATCAATTATAATTTAATTATATATTAATATAGTAATGATAATTATATATATTGTATTATATTTTTTTTCTTTAGCTTAATAATAGAAGTAAATTTATTTTATTATATTCTTTATATACATACATGTCTATATAATATTCGATTTTTTAGGATATAATTCGATTCAATTTTTATTTTTTAAATTTATATAAAAAATATAATTATATAAAATTATTTATGTAATTAATTTGATTTAATTGAGTTCAAAATTAAAAGGCCAAATGCTTCTTTTCACCTCTAGACTTTACCATTTTGGTTTATTGCACTCCTCAACTTTTAAATTTGCTAATTGCACATCTCAACTTTTATTTTGTGTCTATATCACCAATGATTCAGAGTATTAGAGCGTGTGTACAAAACATGCGTGTCAAATATCATTCCAACATGGACATATTTTAATAGGCCGAATGCTCATTTTCACTCCTAAATTTTACCATTCTAGTCTATTGCACCCCTTAACTTTTAAAAATTACTTATTGCACATCTCAACTTCTATTTTATGCCTATATCACCCATGATGCTACGGTGACAAACGAGCTTGAATTTGTTTGATTTCAATCGCTTATCTACGCTGGCAATACATGTGTTTAACAGAAAATAAAAATGTTAAATCATGGGTGAAATATGTACAAAATAAAAGTTGAGATGTGTAATAAGTAAATTTAAAAGTTGAATAGTACAATAGACCAAAAGAGTAAAGTTTAGGGGTGAAAAGGAGCATTCAGCCAAACTAAAATTATTTGATTTTGTATACTTTAAATTATGTTCGATTCTAAATTTCAGTACTATATAATTTTTTTTCATCGTGTACTCAACTTTAGTGGCAAGTGATATTTAAATTAAGGATTTATTTATAAGTACAAAATAATTTACATAATTATTACACGTATTATATTATAAATACAATTTAAATATATTATGTGTGATAAAATTTTAAATGTAACGTGTAATGTGTATCCCATGAAATCCAAATGACAAAAAATGTGCACATATAAATATATAGATGATGAGAGTAAGATTCGAATTCTTATCCCCCTACTCCGAGCTTGTGATATAAGAAATAAGTATTTAAAAAATACAAAATTAAGGTTTTCAAGTTATGATTTTTATTTTAATGATTTTCTTTTCTCTTGTCTAATTTGTTAATTTAACTTTCATTTAGAATTAAAAAATAACTTTTTAACTTTTTTTTGTCTTAACCACAAGATATCCTGGGTGGACCCCAACACATAGGAGGCACCTTTAAGCCCGCATCACGCCCAGGCTAATTTTTGCTCGAGCTACTGTGAGATTCCTCACGAGGTGGTGAGCTCTCCCAAACTTCGAACCTAGGTTTGTCACAAGTGGAGGACTAACCTCTCACCGCTAGATCCAACCCTAGTTGGTACTTTTTAACTTTGATCACTATCAATAGGGAGTGGAAAATGGAGATGGAAATTGGATTCAAGTATTTAGAATGTAAATTTCCCATCACAGTTTCAAGCACATGGAAAGTTGACATGATCAAGCAAAATCTAACAAGCACTGTGTTATCAAGAAAAAATTTAGTGCTTTTGACTGACTCAAGTTTCAGCTACAACAAACACAATGCCTGACAAATCCACTACCTTCATTAGACAAAGCCCCTGGCCTCAACTTCTTACATTTTTGGCTTCAACCTCTAAGAAATATATATCAGCACTGTGGATATATGAACTCAGCTCCACTTAAGTCACTCAGTGAGCTAGACCTTGAGACAAGAGACACAACCATGAATAGATGAAACTATGTATATATATATTTATATATATATATATAGGACACTCATTTGAACAGATTTCTAAAACCATCAAAAATTTTTAGAGCTCTCAATTCGCCGCTCCTTATATCCCTCAATCTTCTCCTAAGTACCTGTTGAACCATCGAAAAAGAAAGATTAGGCAAGTGTAAACCATCTTTGTGAATGGTCATGAAAGCATATAATGTCACTTGTATGCATGTTAGAGTTGATGCTGCTTCGTTAGCTGACTGCAAGCCTAATGCAAGTGGACCCTGTCATATCTGTTTCTGATCCGTGGTGCAAGATGTTATATGCACATGTGCACGCACGCACATACATAGAATATGTATACAAACTTTAGCATTAGGAAGTGACACGGGGTAAGAGATGCATTTCATGAACAAACAAGGCCTAGAATATAGCATAAATAAGTTATCATTCAAAGATATACTGTTGCACTGCAGAATCAAGAGTAAGAGCAGTATTTATATATTCTTACATTTTGAGCGCGAAATAATATTCTCCTCTCACTGTTACACAAGTCTACTGCTAGCTGTTTCAGGAACAGCCTTCTGTTAAGTTGCTTTGGAGATGTTACATCCAAATCCATTGACCCACTTGCCTATGAGGATACAATAATGAAGGAATTAGATAATCCAACCCGATGCATTCAATAAAATAAATTAATACACACTGCTAAGCCATATTGCATTTCAAATCAGACTGGCATGCAATGCATAGTTTTATATATATATATATATTTTAAATTCATAGAGAGGTCAAATGACCTAATCACTAATGAATACACAATAAGGAGAAGCTCTTCTTTTTTGAATTGGGTAGAAATTAATTCTAAATATCATGATGCCCTTAGAGAGAAGTGGTCACTGGACCATTTCCTCACTGGCAATGCATACTAATTTCTAAAGGCTAACTTTTAGTGTTGACGGTTTTTAAGTAATTAAGCAAGGAAGCTAATTAACTCTTGACATGGTGCCACTACTTGATAGTATCTGCAGTATTACAACTTTCTGTTCTGTTTCTTTGACTGTTCTATAATGAATGCCTGGTCGTAGTTTCATTAGCAACCCGAAAATATTCTGGGCAAGGCGTTATGCTATTAGTGTTGCATTATAAACATTTCTCACCTGCAAAAATTTAGTGTATTTTGATATGCTTGACTCACAACTATCCAATATGAATTGTAGTGCTTGTTCCTCAATTTCTGGGATCCTGATATCCTTCTTAATGGTTGTCTTATTTGATGCTGCAGCAGCCAACTAAAGCCAAAGCAAAAATTTCAGACGTGTTATAAGATTAGAAAACTTGATTTCATAACTAAATAAATGCAGAAAGAAAAAAAAAAAAGAACAAACCTCTTCAAACTGTCTACTCATACCAGGAGGGCTGACTGCTAAATAAGCATACGCCAATAACTCCACTGGCCAACCCGTAATTCGAACAGGAAAACATTGAGAGCTGATTACCAAATAGAAATATTTAATGGCACTCAGCAATGATCAGGAGATACTACTAATCTAACATGATGAAGTGAAAGAAAGGTATCTAGATTGCAGAACCTAGAAAACTTGAATCTAAAACTCTTCTCTAACATGAATGGGCCCAAAGTAAATTAAAAGCTGATAACAAGGGATAGAAGCTGAATCTCTCTCAGTACTAACGCTGACAAACCATGCTTCTTAAGAGCTTCTAGCTTCTCCTTGTAACATTTGTCGGATTTCTTCAGGGACAATGACAACTCTACTGAATCACTAGGATTGGTGCCTTCCCTTGGAACAAATCCATATGATAGCAACAGCTCTCCATTAGATTTCTTTCCATATGATATGAACACCTGTGTCAATTGGCGTCGTCATTAGCTATCTCAAAATTGCAGTGCATCTTGTTGTTTCTGCACTAACTTAGATAGGAGGTATTATTTGTTGGACTATATAATGAATAAATTCCGAAGTTAATTACCCATGAACATAGTGAATTTTCTCATTTTAGCAACCTTCCGTTTTTGCAAGAGAACAGGAGTTCAGTGGAGTCCAACAACCAGTTATTTCTGTCACTATTCCTAGAAACTTCAAATATTTGATGGAAAAATCTTGTTTACCTGCTCACCTGGCTGGTACTGTCGATCTGTTGTGACGACAACTCCTTGTGACGATTTATCATAATCCAAAAAGGTCTCAACCTGGACCAGGAAAATGCAAGATTGCTTATTAAAAATTAAATCATATTCCTAAACAGGACAATTTACAGACTTATCAATGTACAGTACAGACCTCACAACTATGATTAAGCATATCTGCCCATGGAACCAAGGCAACTCTTCCATCCATTGAAGGTAAACGAACCTACATTAAGACAAAGCAAATCCAACACGAGCCACTTTTTTAATTCTCGTTTGAGGCCTAAAAATTAGCTGTTTTTTAATGCTAAAAAAAAATCTCATGCAACTGAAGGAATTTTGTGAAAATAGTTCCGTTATTTTATCTCCTATTAACAATACATGAGTTATGCCTACACATTTCCAGCAATATGAAAACAGTTTCATCATGCAATCGAAACAAAGAGAACATGAATAAGTGTAGAATAGAGAAGAAAAAGAAGTGAAAGGTAGAAATGCAACGCTGGTCATCTGATAGCAACACTTGGTTATGACTTGACTTTACATAACAAACGACATTTTCTCCTATTTGCAGTGCCAACGGGTAATGAGCTCGTGAAGAAAATCTTGGAAGAAGTTTACTTACCATGCGAGAAAAAAGAATGCCAAAGGACCACTTGAAAGTCTCCAAATTGAATACCTGAAACTCGTGTAAAATCCAAGTCAAACAAGAACTTGTTTAAAGAAATTTTGAGAATATCATTCAGAAAACAATCATGTACCTCTTCAGGAAACAAGTCAGGATACTTTGAAAATATCCTACTCCGCAAATCATTATATCTGAAAGGGGTTCAAGAGAAAATCATGAAATCATACACTCCACCAGATTTACAGTCAGAGAAATGTTGAAACGAGAATAGAGACCAAATCATTAAAATGAACTAAAATACATAAAGCTCTCAAAAAATTAGACTAATGAGATGAAGGCATACGTTCCGACAACATTGTTAATTCTTTCAATTGCACGTTCTCTGATCTGTGAGGCTTCCAAGTACCTATCTAGTTCTGCACGTGTCCTGAAACGATATAGAGAGGCTGTAGAGAAAGAAACTGAGACAAGACCCTTTTCTGTTTAGAAGAAAAAAACTCTAAGAAAGCTCCAATATGTGAATAACAGCAACTTTACCAGTACAAAAGTGAATAAGGTTGTCGAGGAAGTGCTGAGATATAATCACACCATCTTGAAGATTGCTGAAGATTTGCTTCACTAATCAAGTAGGTAGCAATTAAAGGCCAATCCGGTACAGAAAACTGTTTCAAAACTTCACCAGCCTCTTGACAGGTCCACTCCTACCAGCAATCAAGAACAGCTATTACACAGACTTTTCTGAGTGGAAATGAATTCCATAAAATTTTGGAATTTGTCTAAAAAAATCAAACTTGTCGTGCTCGAATCTAGTTTATTGACTCTATACACTCGAACCAAATTCCATAAAAAGTGATAAATACTGAATTCTAAACTAAAATCAAATCAAGTTTACCAAAAAGCTCCAAAACATTATTAAAGCAACCAAATTGAATATCTAAATCCATTACAAAAGCTCCAAGATGATCAAAATCAACCAAATTTACACGAATGTCATGAAACCAGAGATGATTAAAAAAAAAAAAAACTTACCGAGTCAGCAGTGATAACAAGGGAAGGAGGCACGAAGAGCAACTTCTCACCCTTCCTAATATTCTTCAAAGCAACCAAACCTCTCTCTCCTACTTCAACTTTATCAATAGCCATTTTCTGATCAGGTAAGCCATTATCAGACAGCCATTTCTGCAAAGCTGCAGCGTTCTCCAAAGAATCTATGTCACAGCCCCACGGTACCATCTGGGTCACCGCAGTTGCCGTTGCCGGTGCCGCTTTGACAGTGGCAGTGCTGTCACCAGCACTTGCTGAAACCGATGATGATGATGATAAACAGTGAATTGTCTGGTACTTTTTGTGCACAAAACTTGATGGGTGGTAAGAAAATAGTGTGCAAGGTTTCCGGAGAGAAGTGAATGTAGGGAAGAGAGTGGTATGGAAGATTCTAGAAGCTTCGGCCATGGCTATGGCTCTGTGTGTACACAGCAGAGCAGAGACTCGAAGAAGAACCTTATCCTTACGAAGATGAACCAAAATCTCAATTCATTTGATTTTGGTCCTTTTTTATTGCTTTTTTAAGTTTTAACCAAACGCTGTCGTTTTATTACCAACCCCCCCTGCTTTTTGCATTTTGCATTTTGGATGTTTTAACGGTTACTGAAACGGCGCCAAAATGCATTTATTTGGAAAACGGTGCCGTTGCGTTTCCCGTTACTGTATAAATATGCGCATTCTGCCCAGTGTTTTTTCTTTTTTTTTTTGCTTAAATTCTCAATTTCATTCTGATCTGAACTTGGCATCACCTCCAAAATTTACTCTTTTTGGGCAAAATTAATCTACTAAGTTATAATGTGACCAATTAGGTCCAAATTATTTCTTGTGTGTTGAGTGTACTCTCTAAGCTTTCTCTTTCATGAAAGCTTTACCCCTTATTTGGTTTAATTCCACCAAGAAATTCATTTTATTTCCAAATGAATTCCAAATTCATTTAAATAAAAAATGTTTCATTAATAAGAATTAATTTAGTTTCAAACAATTCCACAAAATTAAAAAATTAAAAAATTAGAATTCAAAATGAATTTTACAAAATTTTTATTCAAACCAAACATTTTTACTTGGATTTACAAATAAATTCCACAAAATTTTATGGAATTCATTTGAACCAAAAAAACCCTAAGTTTTTTGTCATGTATATGGTGGTTAGCCTTAAAAAATCAACTGGTTGTTTTTGTGTTTAAAAGTTACAAAGTGGAAAATAAGCATCATATCCTCAAAATATTTAAGGAATTTGACAACGTTTTTCAGTAAGAGTTTTGAGAGATCTGCAGTTTAAATATAAACCAATGATGGTACTTTTTATGGAAACAAAGAAAGGCTTGTGCTACTTAGAGGATCTGCGGAAAAGATGGGTTTCTTAGAAGGAAAATATATTGATCTAATAGGTAGAGCAGGTGGACTGGCGATATAGTGGAAAGAAGAATGGGATGTACAAATTCTCAAAGCAACAAAGAATTACATATATGTAATTGTCAAGGAAGCTTAGATTTGACATTTTACCGAAGTATATGGGCATCCAAATCGTGAACAAAGAGTAAGGGTATGGGATAAGATAAAGAGTTTAAATCTACAAAACCAAATGTCTTAGTTAATGATGAGAGATTTTAATGCTTATGTAGAGCCAAGTGACAAGTAGGGAGGTGGTTATTTTTCTTGGTCGCAATCATCCATATTCAAAGACTTTATGGACAACTATAAAATAATATATCTAGAATTCCATGAAGGTAGTTTTACATGGCACAATAAGCAAACAGGCAACAACACCATAATGACTCGTTTAGACAAAGCAATAGCTAATGTTGAATGAAGATTTCTTTATGAATATGCACAGCTCTTACATGAAGATTTTTTGGGTTCCGACCATAAATCGCTTATCCTTCAATTAAATAATTGTATAAAAAAAAGAAAAGATGTTTCAAATTCAAAGCCAAGTGGTTGAGGCAACAAGATTGCACAATGATGCGGGTTAAATGTAACACCCTAGTCTCTAAGACTAAGTATAGAGTAAGTAGGGTGTCGAACACTAGGGGATTTAGAGTAAATTTTTTATTAACCGAATAGATACTTAGATGGATAGGCAATAATATTAAAAGAAAATATTGAATATTCTAATTATTATAAAATCACTAAGACTTAATACTTACTCTAATTAAACTAAAAGTATCAAAACAATTTAAGTAATGTATATTAGAATTACAATTGAGAATTAATCAAGAACTATATTTATTAACAAACACAAAAATACATGAAATGATTGGAGAATTTAGCCAACAATCCTTAAAAGCAATTCTCATTGTCAATTAAGAGTATTTTCATTTAGAGTCTACAAGTACTCTCATAAAATTGCAGAGATAAATAAAAATCATTAAGTTCCATGCCAATTCTTAAACCCTTTAAAGTGAATTTCTTGTCTTTAGGTACTTTTCTAACCTTCAAATAAATTCAATTCCTTATCCACCAAATTCCTCAATTCTCATTGTAAACATTTGATTAACAAGTTATATATGATGATCAAACATACATAACACATTCCAACTTAATTGAATTTAAATCATTCATGAATTATAAAAGACAAAAATGCAGTTCTTATATTAATTCATCATTGTAACTCTAATAACAAAGACTTAGCCAAAATACATAATATTCAAAATTAAATAACAACAAGGAAGTAAATAAAATATCAAGCAACTAAATAAAGAAAAGAGAAAAATATTGTGGTTGATAAACTCTTCAATACTCCAGGAAGTTACTTGATAATGAAATAATCTTGATATCTTCCTTGAACCTTTAGCTTTGTCTTTAAAATACTTAATACTTCAATAATAAAGTTCATAATTGATACTAATATCTCTAAGTAATAACTAAATGTTTTTCATGCCTAAAACAAAGCCAAATTAATGTATTTATAGGCTTCCCATCATCCCAACTCGTACTTCCTTCAAATAGGTGTAATGAAATGTGAAAAGGTACGTTAAAAAGACATGAATGGCAACTCAGCACCACTGTGCCGAGTCTGGTAACTCGGCACCTCCTGTCTCTATGCCGACTCGGCATAGAGTCTCTTCCGTCATGAGTGTGCCGAGTCGGCACTCCTCTCTGAAGCCCTCTTTTGACTCTTCATGCATCATTCTTCATGCTAATCAACCCAAATACACTTCCATGCATGAATTAAGCCTAAGAAAACCTACAAAACATACAATTAACATGAGAATAACAAAAAAAAAAGAATAATCATGCAATAATGAAACAAACATAATAAAAAAACTAAGAAAAGATAAGCATGAACATACTAAAGAACTATACTAATTTGCATTATAACAAACTCCCCCATATTTAGACCTTGCTTACCCTCAAGCAAGAAATAAAAACCTAAGTGAGAGAAATAACAAAATTTTTATCTTCTCCAAAATAAATGTAGCTATCTCAACAAGTCATATTAATCATGAAAGAAGTTAAGAAAAAGATTGTTAACAAGTAAACTTCCAATGCTCAACAATGATAGATAAAACAAGCTTCATAGCATAATTAATAAGTTTAACAACTTATCTCAAATTATCAAGAACAAAATCAAAGAATGTAAAGTCAAAATGCTAACTAAGCTATCTAACTATTTTGTTCATTCATTAAACTTAGGATTTCTAAGGGACTAAGATTAAGCACATGCACTAACTCACTATTCTCATGGCATTTTTAGACACTTTTATATATATATATATATATATATATATATATAGATACATTCTTTCCGAATGAATGTAATTAAGGAGCATACTCAATTACACATAGCTTACTCGAAATGTATCACGTCAACAAGCATTATTATTATTTTTATTTTTCTTGTTTTTGTTTTTTTTTTTTTAAATAAATAAAAGAATGTATCCTCATCCATTATTGAAAAGCAAGTTACTCGTATTATGGCTAAAGTTTCCCTAAGGCTACAACAATCCTTAAAAAAAACTAAGCGCAACTCCTAAACATCATAGCTTTAAACATAATTAGAAAGTTGACTAGACATTCTCTAGACTTTAAAAATAATAATAAAAGATAAAAAGAAAAACTAAAACCTATGGTAAATGAAACTTTAAAATTCTACCAATTGAGCATAAAAAGTTTATTATTAACATAGCATTAGAATGTAACTTCAATCACAATTAAAATAAACTTGTAAAAGAGACTACTTATAAATATGGAGAAGATAAAATGATGCAAAATGTAGCATAAACACGCATGCATATAAACATAAGAATAATTAAAATATAAATATAATTAGAATAATAACTACTAATATCCTTTCCCCCACACTTAAAAACACATATTGTCCCCAATGTGAAGGAAAGGGTAAGAAAAACTCCCTTAAGCGTCTGAAGGAGATGGTGGAGGAGAGTCGATGATGAAACCGGAACGAACAAAAAACTAATTCATCTTATACTCTATCCGACGTTGGCGGCGAGCAAGTTGGTGGTTCGAAGATGCCATCCCATTCAATTGGCATTGCATCTCCTTTTGATTTTCCAGAATTTGCTCCAAAATATGTGAATCTCCACGTGAAGAACCACTAGCACCATCTTGTGTAAGCATAGTTAGAAGAGGTACATCACTATAGGGTGTCTCCTCTTCAGATTCCTCCTCATCTAAATCCTCCTCATCTTGCTCTTCTTTGACAGGCGGTGGACGTGCCAATCCTCTCCAATAAGACCTAGACCTCGCCGAAATCAATCGGAAGCCAGAATCCACAACCTCACCTTTTATAAAGGCTTGCTTAGTAAAATAAGAACAGTCAACAATACGGGTGAAATCATCCAAATTGATATCAAGAGATTTAGAAATAATAGTAATAACATGACCATGGGTGAGTGAAGCATCTTTACGTGAAGCATAGGTCAAAAATTGATTGAAAATCCAATAAATCCAACACACTTGTTTATTATTATGAATACACCACATCAAAAATAATTCTTGTGTAGAGACTCTATTAAATTCAGACTTGTGAAAAACAACATATGCAAGAACCTTATACAATAACCAGAATTTGACGTCCTTAATAAACATGGCCTTTCCCTTCTTAGCTTGGAATGGGGATTTCAAATTAGTCAAAAAGGTCCTGAATTCATTAACCTTAAAGTACTTGGGGGGGGGGGGGGTGGGTCACATATACCTTCTTTCTTGAAACCAAAAACTTGATGCATAAAAGGATAGGTAAGTTTGTGTTTCTTCCCTAACATCCTAAATTCAAGAATTCGGGAATCATTGGAGTTAACTTCTAAAGATGTGTGAAATTCCATAATCAACTCAATATAGGTGTGCTCATGCATGGATACAAAATTTTGAAGTCCACATGATGTTAACAATTGAGTAAAGGATTCTTGCATACTAATTTTTTGAAGTAGAGAAGATGGAATATACTTACAAGAAATGATTTCCCTAAACTTAAGTGAGGTAAATCGGTCACCTTCTTCATGTGAATAAATAGGAAACTTGGCTTTGTAGGTTAGTGCAAGGTCCTCCATGGCTTGACGCTCCTTTTCAACTTGAGGTTGTTTAGAACCTCTTGATGTAGAACCCTTTGCCTTACTCATGATGAAAAAAATGGTGATGCGAGTGGGTAAAATGCAAAGAAGAGAAGAAAGTGGGTAGAGAAAAGAAAAAGAAAGGAAATAAAAAGAAAACGGGAGTGGAGATTTCAGTTAGGGGGAAGAAAGATGAAAGGGAGAGATATTAAAGTTAGGTGATGATAAGGAAAATAGAAATATTAAAAGAAAAGAGAAGAATA
>CATIWM010159692.1:0-23202 GCA_949671775.1 Mallotus repandus | reverse complement strand
TCGACAATGGTTTAGTAAACTCTTTGAATCATGATGTGCATATTATTTACGTGTCTTAGAGTTGAATTTCAATAAATTTTAAATAGAAAATAATTTAATTTAAATAGTTTTTGGGTCTAATTAGGAGTTTGTTTAGTAATTGGTATTTGATTAGGATTTTTATTATTATTTATCTATTTTGGAAGATATATTTAGTTTTTAATTAATGTTTATCTTTTGAGTGTAAGTGGACCCCGGCCAATTAAAGAACAAATGAGGAATTTAGAGTTGAATTGTCAAAACTTCCAAATCCTGTGTAAAGCTTCGAGCCAATTACAAGCCATGTTTGAGCCATTCAGAGCCAATTACACTTTGGATGTCACCTAGCTTTGTCATGGTTTGTCTTTGCCGTATCCAAGCCATGTGATAATTAGGAATTCTCCTATTTTGCAAATTAAAAAGATTTAAGACCAAAAAGGACTCTCCTAAACCCTAGTTCTATATAAAGAAAATTAAAACACTTTTTGAGGGAGAGACGAGGAGGCAAGATACACAGGAGACGGCTGAAGGAAGATTAACAATTGTTAAACAACTTTATGTTTTTTCATCTTTCTATTTTTCTTTATATTTTGTTCATGGATTTCTCCATAGCCATGAGCGACTAATTTTCTTTTAGAATCTTGGTTAGGAGTAGTTATTCCATTATATGAATTGAACACAAGTACTTTATTTGATTTGAATTTCAGTTAATTCTTTGTATTGCAATATTGTCTAGTTATCATTCCAGGCCTGTTTGATTGCTTGTTTATGGATAAATTCACCAACGAGAGTTAGGGGAATTTATTAGCTTAAGAACACTTAGAACTTAGATCACTCGACCATGAGAGTAGGTGAGCTCTTCGGGGAGTCACGACAGTTTAATCACAGTGACAAATTAATTGCTAAAAGTCTTAATGAGCTAGGATTAGATTATTAATCACGAGAGTATGTTAGATTTTAATCCTTGCATGCTTAATTGAACTTGAGAGAGTCTTTAGATAATATAGAGCAATTACCCTTAACTAAATTCAAAAGATTATTTGTTTGATATTGTGTTCAAGACTAGAATGGAATAGTGAAACTAAACCTAGATTCTAAGCATTAAATATTTGATTTCAGTTTAGTTTATTTAGTTGTTATTTATATTTTATAATTGCTCAACTTCTTTTACTCGGTTTGCTAGTTAAGTTATAGGTAAAAATAATTGGTAGTCAATATACAGTCTTCGTGGGAACGATATCTTATGTGCTACAATCGTGAATCATGCACTTGCAATTTTTGAGAGCAACACGAACATATATATATATATACAATGCACAAACAGAGCCCAAAAATAAAAACAAAAATTTCACAAACAAAAATTTCACAAACAAAAATAGAAACATGTAAAGTATGAAAATGAAAACTAAAATTCTAAAAACAAAAATAAAATAATTAGGGAAAAGAGTTTACTCCCCTTGGTGAGGAGAGTCCGGAGGTGATGGTTCCCATGATTTGGCCTATCAGGATGATGATAGGGGAGGCTAAGGATGCGAAGGAGGAAAGTGAGAATGCCTCCTGACTAGTGACGATGAAAGAAGACTGTCATGACCTATTTCAAGAAAATATTCTTTGAGCTTGAAGAAGTGGTAGGATTATTCATCCTCAATGTCCATCAATCTATCATTTAGCTCATGGTATTTATCCTCCACAGACTTCTCCAAATTTTTGAAAACATGAGTTTATTGATTTCTTAAGACTTTCGAAATGAGAGTTGACTATTGCCATTAAGAGACCCAACTTCTCTAAGACTTGGTTCATTTTAGTATTTGATGGTGCAGGCAATTAGAGAAGTGGTTCATTGCCTTCTTCCTCTTCATCCTCTGATTCTTTTATTCTTCCTCAGTTTGAGGCAGATCTTTCCTCTTCGATGCTGACTGCCTTAGATGGAAACATTTCCTAATGGTGGGCTCCCTCAGCCCTATGGCGAATATAAAATCTCAACTCTTGAGAGTAAGAGCTTGTTCAATCTATCCTGCAAAATAGAAGGCATTTGAGCAATGATAAGATTAAAGACTTGAAAAATGTAAGGCCAAACCTATCACAATATGCCTCATTGAGATCGAAGCCTTAGGAGCTCTAGCCATATACCATAAGGTCTGAAGAATAAAATACGTGGTGCATAGCTTTGTAGAAGTGTGCATAGCTTTGTAGAAGTGTGCATAGCTTTGTAGAAGTGTGCATGCATCACAACATTAACAACTCTTGCCTTGAAACCTTATTGCTCTCCATCTTCTAGAAAATAGAATGGCACATGAGCATATGTATAATGATATAGCTATAGTCCTGAATCAACCCGTTAGGTAAGCTACGAACATCCCATCCTCCGGCGAAGTGATTTCTTGCCAAAATTCTCTTAGCTTGTATCTCATTGGTGGTTCATAAATTCCACTTTTGGTAAAGCCAAAAAATTTAGACATGATATCATAATCAATCACAATTGGTTTCCCATTAAGCCTACATTCAAATTTCAAATGAGCTTGATTAAAGAGTCTCAAAGTGGTATAAAATTCCAATGTCAACTCCCTATACACCGCATGAGTTAATCCGATAAATTTCCTCCACCCTAATCTATCACAAAGCTCCATCACTTTATCCTTAAGTTTTACACCCTCTAGAGTTTCCATATCCAAGCATTTAGGTATAACATAATTCCTTTGAGAAAGAGAATGATACTTATCTCATTCTTCTGGTTTGTAGATTGGAAATGGTGCCCCATACCTCTTGGCAAGATCAATTTCACTCTCCCTCTGAGGAACATCCATTGTTGTTATCTTTGCTTTCTTTTTACTTCATGATGTCGACATTTGAGTGAAGATGGAGATGCCCTATTTTTACGATGGAAATAGAATTTGGGAAAAAGGATTTTGTTATTTATAAGTAAGAATTGAAGAAGGTAGGGTTAAGAGAAGAGGCGAGAGATAGTAAATGGAAAGGATTTTGAGAGATTTGATGGGAGATTTGAGTGGATTCTCAAATTTTTTATGGTTGGGGAAATCGTGGGAAGAGTGGAGATTGTGGGTTTTGAAAAAGAAAAAGAGGAAGGAAGTGATTGGCAGCTGATTTTAGTATAGATTAGGGTTAATCCATGATTTTGGTTTATACATAATCGTGACAAAATGAATTGGGTACAGAGAATGCAAAAAAATGCGATCATGACAGAAAGTTTTGGGAATTTGAGGTAGGCAAATACGTGATCAATATTTTCACATGATCATGATAGAAGAGAGGAGTTTGAAAAATTAGGTTTTTCATGAGTGCGTAACAAGCACCAGAGCTACTCGGATGAGACATTAGCGATCGCAACCTCTCCCGCGATTACGGCATTATCTAGAAACTTGATTGAGCGATCGCGGCAATTGTCACGACCGTGGATTCTACCCTGCACCTAATAAATTACCACAATTGTCACATTGACTACTATCATTCTTTACTAAAAGAATACTTAATCAAAAACAGATAAAAGCAAATACTAAATAAAAATAGAAAGCAAAAACAAACAATATGAACACTTAAACAAACAAAAAATATAAATAAAAGTGTAAACATGCTAATTTTAAGTCTTTAGCTTAACCATGCTCTCGAGATAAAATTTTTCAAGTGAATGAGGAGGAAGAACATCCCTTATCCCTGATGCTAATCAAAAGTTAATGTTCTTCATTTCCCTCATTTGATAAGTCAAGCTTCATTTTGCCCTTTTTTCTTAGGGATATAAACCATCATTATCACTTGCTTAGCTTTCCTCTTTAGATTTGGCTTTCTTCACCTTGTTTTGAGCTTCAGAAATTAAAGGGTTTTTATCTGACTTAAGCTGGTGCTTCTGTGAAGGCAGTGTTACGTCTTGGACTTCCTTATTCTCCTTTCTTTCTTTTTCAAGTCGATCATCATTCTTCAAATCCTTAATAAATCGATTCATCATAAATTCTACTTCCTCTTCTCCTACTTTCAAAGTGATCTTGCCCTTATATACATCAATCACAACCCTTGAAGTGTTGACAAATTGTCTTCCTAAGATCAATGGGCAACGCTTGTCTTACTCATAGTCCAAGATAACAAAATCCACCAAAAATATGAATTTGTCCACTTTTACAAGCACATCTTCAACTAATTCATATGGCTTTTTAATTGACTGATCAACTAGTTGAAGAATCATGTTGGTGTTAATAACATCTCCAAGAATCAATTCCTTAAAAAGAGAAAGAGGCATAAGATTAATGCTAGCTCCCAAATCACACAAGCATTTAGGAAATTCTTTAGAATCAAGAGTGCAAGGAATTGTGAAACTCCCTGGATCCTTTAGCTTGACTGGAGTTTTTTCTTGAAATGATGGAGCTGCAAGTCTCCATTAGAGGCACCATCTCATTGTCATTCTATTTCCACTTGTTGGTAATAATATCTTTAAGAAACTTTACGTACTTTGGCATTTCATTTAGAGCTTCTGAGAGAGGTATCTTCAACTCTAACTCTTAAAGGTTTCTATAAATTTAGCAAACCTTTGCTCATCATTATTCATTTTCCTTTGCCTCAAAGGGAAAGGTAGCCTTGGAGCATACTTTGATATGTCAATGACTGGTGGCTGGTCCACTTACTTTCCTTTTGATTCTTCAAGCTTCTTCTCTTGAATTTCAGCTTGCACGTCTTCAATTTGCACCTCTTGTTGCTCTTTATCAGCATCAGCTCTCAATGGCATGTGTTGAGGATCTTGAAGCTCTTTACCACTTCTCAAGGTAATGGCCTTGACTTGCTCTTTTGGATTGACTTCTGTGTTACATGGAAGATGGCCTTGAGCTCTAGTAGCAACCATATTTCCTAGTTGACCAAGTTAAACCTCTATGTTGTGGATTGATGAGGAATGGTTCTTGAGACTTTAGTCATACTTCTCATTTTGGCTATTGATGTTTGAGCTGATAGCTTTCATGAATTTATCAAAGTTTGACTCTATAGCTGCAAATATCTCATCAATAGACTTAGCTTGGAAACCAGGTGGTGGTGGAGGTTTATTGAACTAATTAGAGAAACCTTAAGTGTTTTAGTTGTTGCCCCATGAGAAGTTTGGGTGGTTTCTCCATCTTTGGTTGTAAGTGTTTGAGTAGGGATTATTGTTGTTGACCTTAGCAATAATCACTCTTGATTTTAATCTTAATAAAATTGATTTTCAGCATTTAATATGTTTGTTTAAGTGTGTATAAGCTAGGACTATCATGAAAATTAAAATGAAGTTAAACATACTTTTGGGCTAAATCGACCTTCGGGATTCCAGGAGGATTTTGGAAGTTTTAGACTTTTATAATGAGAAAGTTGTCTCCTTAAAATTTGAATTAGACATCACAAGCTTTCCGACTTGATCTTACTTGTCAAAATCCAAATTTATTTGGGTCTGGAAATCTTCAGTTAAAATTAGCATATATATTTTTCATTTTGATTTGAGTAACTCTTAGTATTTCAATAATATCTTGAGCTACAGATTTCCAATTGAGGTTATTCAAAGTGTTATGGAAATCTAAGACAAATATCTAAAACTTTTATAAAGAAAGATAATGCTTATTTGATCGTATTTAATGGCTAAAATTCATGATCCCAACCAGGACCATGTAAGTCCTAACCGGGACCAAAATTGCACCAAATTGAAGAAATCTTCCAGAACATATCCCGAGCTAATGTCATGATCGGGACAAGTATGATCTCAACCAAGATCAAGGCACTCATGATTGGGATCAATGCAAACTTTAAATATAACAGCTATAACAGATATATTTTTTATTATCCCGACCGGGATCAGTGTGATCACGACTGGGACCAGAGAAAATACAAGCTAAAAGTCCAAATTTCATTCAAATGAAGTTTGAATTTGTTGGAAACAAAATTATTATTTCTAACAGCTATAATTGAATTGCTCAACTATAAATACAACCTCTGAAGATCATTTAGAGGTCAAGAAACTTGTTTATCATTTATACACTCTCAAGCATTCAATTAAGCTCAAAATTCTCTTTAATTCATTATTGTATTTGATAAACTCTTGTGAGAGTTTGGTGAGTGATTAGAATAGAAATTCTTATTCTTCTATTTTCTGGGTTTCGAAAAAGGGAAGTGAGGTTCTATTCTAAAGGAATTGGTTTAAGTGTTTAGCCATTAAAACACTTGGGAATTTGGTTTTAGTGTGATCCTTAAAAACACTTGTGTAAGGTTTTAGTTGAGCCTAAAACTCAAGTTCTTAAAATCAATCTAGGGAAATAGATTGTGGTGATTCAAAATCCTAACTTGGGGATAAGTTAGGTGGAGATGTAGGATTGTTGACAATTTGAACTCCTTAAATTCTTGTGTTCATCATTCTTCCTTTTCAACATTCTTTCATTTTTGTTTATTTGTTTTTAAGTTTTGATTTTTATTCGGTAGCCCTATTCAACCCCCCTCTAGGGCATTTTCAATTATTTTGTTGTCTTGGCTGGAATTGGTTTCCAACAAAGCTGAAATTTTCTAGAGTTCCATCCCCATACAGATTTCCACCTCCAAAACCACACTCAAATGTTGAATGATCAAGCACATTGCAAAGCTTATAAAATATAGCTGAAGAGGAGGTTAGAATAGCAATACCTCTTGAAGCAAAACTATCAATTTTCTTACTTAGTTCAATGAATTGTGCTTTAATAGAGGTAACCTCATCAACTCCTTGTTTAGGAGCCAAATGCCTCTCCGATGGCCATAAGAAATTGTTGGTCGTTTTCTCCAAGAGTTTAAAGCACCATTAATGGTCATCCTCATTTGAGATCCCCCTACAGCTACATCAATAGTGTCTCTTGTAGACCTCATTATACGATTATAAAAAGTTCGAATAAGGACATCTTTAGGAAGGCCATGGTGTGGACAACTTCTTTGCAATTCTTTGAATCTTTCTCATGCATCACACAAATACTTATTCACAAATTGCTGAAATATGGTAATGTCCTTAACAATCTTTGCCATCTTTGTGGGAGGAAAGTATTTTGCTAGAAATCCTTTGACAAATAAGTCCCAAATGGTGATTGATGTTGGAGGTCGAGAATTTCACAATGCCTTAGCTCTATCCTTGAGTGTAAATGGAAAAAGCCTCAATCGAATAGCATAATCGGAGACTCCGTTATACTTGAATGTGTCACATATCTCTAAGAAATTAGCAATGTTCATATTCGGGTCCTCCGAAGGCAACCCATGAAATTGAATAGTAAATTGAATCATTTGTAAGAGAGCAAGCTTGATTTCGAAACTATTGGCTTGTACATTCGGTCTAGTAATACTTTGTTGAGCTCCCTCCAAATCGGGCATGGCAAACTCAAGAAGAGTTCACTCTGCATCAACTTGTTGACCTCCTTATTGTGCAGCCATGTCTCTAGACACACTTATTGATCTCCTACGGTTCTCCTTCTCGAATTGTGTTAAATATGGAATAAGGAGTAGTGGTTCTTTTCCCGAGCATCTAGTGTTGTGCATACACAACCACATGAGTACCTCCAAAATAAAATATGCAAGTAAAAAAAAAAGAGTATCAAAAGCAGAAAATGCTCTAATCCTAGACAATATTGATCAATTTTAATGTAAGCTCCATCAATCCTCGACAACGGCGTCAAAAACTTGTACACTCACTGCAAGTGCTCGGGTTGTCAAGTAATATAGTAGTGAGTAGAGTATCATTTTCCACAAGGATTGGGGACTAAACACCTATTAATCTCAATTGTAATTGTTTAGAGCTATCAATAAAGGGTTGCTTAAGACAAGTAAATAAATAAAATAACAAGCTAAGTAAATAATATAATTAAGGCTATTGCAAATCAAAATAACAAGAAAATAATCAATGGTAAAGGCATGTTGTATGGGAAATGGCACACCACATTATCATTAAGCCAAATAATATATTAGTTCAAGTTTTATTACATACCTCAAGCTTTCATAAACTGATTAACAATCTCTCTCGAGCAATGTTACTCTTACAAACAAGCATCAATCAAATCTTACAATATGAATTAATTCTCATTATCAACATACTATAAGATTAAATTTAACTTGCAAGGCATTCAACAAACTTAAAGAGGATTAGATCTACACAAGCTTTCTTAAGTCATTAATAGATCTAACAAGTATTTATGGGTCTATTGAATCCACCATTTCTCAATACATAGATTCAATCTAAGGATGCATTTGGCCACAATACATCACACAACAAAACTCAACAAATACAATATGCAATTTATAAATAAGAACCAATATATTAAATGAACATAAATCAAATTGGTTTTTAAAATCCCAACAACACAAAAGAACTTAGTCACTCATGGCTATTAGATCCACCATTCAATATTCATAATACACTCAAGAGATTAGAATAAGAAAGAGATAGAATATTGTTATCCAAAGAAGCTTAAATCTTCAAATGGGTCTCTTCTCCTTCAACTTCTTTTTCTCTTTTGGTTTTTTCTCTTCTTTCTCTTCTTCTTTTGGCATGTGTCCTCCTCCTTCTATATGAGAGAGTGAGTGTGTAGAATATATGTGTAATCCCTAAGAAATTCATACCTTTTATCCTTTTTAGCCTCTTCAAGAACATGTCCTTTCACCTCCCTTGGATTTTATCTCTAGAAGATGTACACATCATCATGTTCTTTGCTGGAAATGTGCTGCCTGTGATCGCGCACAAAGTCATGCTAGTCACAGAAGGGCCTCTTGTGAAAGGGTCACGTTCACGCATAATTTGCACTCATTATAGAAGCTCAACTATGCAAGAACCCGCGATCGTGCATCTACCTCGCTCGCGAAAGGCTCAACATCACTTGGGGCTGGGGCTGGGCATAACCGTGATTGCGCATCCACTCATGATCATGATTGTGTCTTACTCTGCTCTGCTCTATTCATTTCTTCACTTTCTTCATTAAATTGCCTTCAAACTTCTTTTCCCTAACAAAAAAATAAAGAAAACATAAAAGTATCTATTTCTAAACGCTTTTCTATACTAAATGCTTTGTAAAATGTACAAATGTATACAAATTAAGGTCTTAAAACTATGCATAATGTGACACTAACAATGATGGGTTCTTGCTCATCAATTGGAAAAAGGCATGAAGTAGAGACATCAAGAAAAAAAATGAAGAAACTTTGAGAATAGATCCTAAATGTCAACCAACGGTGGAAGTTCCTACCAAATTATTGAGTGACTTAATACAAATGGTGGATCAGCTAACCGAAGCTCAATTAAAGCAAGAAAAAGAAAAAGTTGTGATGATTGAACCATATGTACGTACTCCTAATATTGTTAGGAAAGAGCTCTATTTGAGGGATGAAGAAGCAATTGATAAGACTGATCCATATACATATAATAGATCCAGGTCAATGCCAAAATGTGATCGGATTCGAATGGCTGGTAATGACTTGAACAGAAGGTCTGGTCAAAGTAAATAATAAAATTCCTCTAAAGCCAACTTGAGAGCATATCTGCAAGAGAAAGTAGAAGAATAGAGCTGGAGGCCCTCAATGAAAGCATTCAGACATCTGATAAGCCTATTTCTGGTTAGGTGTTCCACGTATAGCAAACTTCTACTATTTTAACGTACATTATTATCTGCCATGAATAGGCACCTTATAGCCCACCTTACTGCCCTATATCTCTCTCCTAAGGTATAAAAGGTGGGAGAAACATCATTTACTAGGTATGATCTTCTCCTAACATAACTTCTTTTCTTCTTTTTCTTCTCTTCCTTCTAATAATAGAAAATTATAACTCTGAAACAGACCATTCTTCTTCCTTGATTATTCTACTACTTCATTACTTCTAGATTTTTGTTATTCTTGTATAATTCCTAAAGACCAGTTCCTCATTCTGGAAAATACCACTCTAACTTAAGTGTCGGGCTTTGGGCATTTCCAAGCCCTTAGCTTATCGTTTATTCATCTTTTTCAGCTTCATTTTGATGATATGGAGTTAGAGAAGGGCTGAGCTAGAAAGAGACATTTGGGGAACCATATCACCTCATTATTATTCAAGGTATAAAAACCTTAATCAAGAGAGGAGAAGGTAACTTCTTTAACTTTTTCTTTTTCCTCTCCATTTTCTTTGTAAATTTAGTAACTTCACAAACACTATCATTTTTATCTTGAATTTGTATTCTTACTACTGTTGTTTATATTATCCATTCTAGCTTTCCCACTTGGACATTTTTTGACTTGAGAGTCAGAGGGGTCTTAGGGAATCCCAAACCCTTAACTTACCTTAGTTTCCATCCTTGCAGCACTCCAAGATCCCAGCTAGAGCTGAGATAATTTAGGAGCCATCAAAATGGTGTCATTTGTGGAAAAAAGGGTGATTTTATTATCTAAAAGCTACTCTTTTTCTTTTAAAATTTCTTTGTTCATATTGTTCTGGATTTACAAAAAAGGGTTTTTCTTTTTTATAATGATTGGTTCAAGCTTGTCCATGAGAAAGAAATATGAAGCTGAGATGATAAGGAGGGATGAAGAACCAGTTAGGTTAAACTTACAACATCAGCCAACTGTAAAAGTCTCCATGAAGTTCCTAACTGATCTAATGCAAAAAGTATACCGTATTATTGAGGATTAATCGATTTTAAAGAAAGGAAAAACCATAATGACAAAGCCATATGTGTATATACCCAAAATTATTCGGAGAAGACTTTTTATAAGAGATAAGGAAACTAGTAAAATAGACCATGAAACTCAAGTAAGGTCCTGATCATATGTGGGGACTAACATATATTATCCATATAGAAGTACATATAATGGACGGACTGATAGGCGTATCCAACTAAAACTCACTAATAGGACAAGCAGGAAAGAGAAGTCCACAGCTCATTCTAAAATGAGGCCTAGCTAACTGGAAAAGGATTTTGAGGTGTTCCTTGAATGGAGAACAAAAAAGCTAAAAAAGCCAAGTTGCTCAACTAGATAGTCAATCTCTAGTTTGCCTTCTCAGAGTCTATTCAAAGGGAACCTATTCCAAGTAAGTTTAGATTTCCCACTTTGCTTACCTATCATGGCATGACCAGTCTGAAGAATTATGTATCTAGGTTCAAAATTATAGTTGAATTCTACACCCAATCAGATGCAATCTTGTGTAAGATGTTCCCTACGATTTTCATGGGTGCAGCCTAATCTTGGTTTCATGGTTTGCCTTCAAATTATATTAATTCCTTTGCTAATTTTAGTAGATTGTTCATTAGTCGATTTGTGTCCAGTATCCCTACTTAGAGGGAAATTTTTTATTTGAAAACCATAATGCAAAAATCATGTGAAAGTTTGAGAGATTACATTGCCTAATTCAATATGAAGGCAATTAAAATCCCCAACTTCGAGCATTCCAAAGCCATAGAGTTAGTTGTGATAGGCACCAATAACCCACCTTTCTTTAATTCTCTTTTAAAAAATTGACCTGCTGACTTGACTGCCTTTATAGAAAGAGCAAATAGGTACCTCAGACTGGATGAAGCATACTAGACAAGCAGATTTATGCCCTAGCATAAAGAGGAGCATGTCCCCTCCTCCCAAGAGGATCATAAGGAAACCGAGTCTATTTCCCTATAAACCTATACAGATGCCTCACAAGAGATCTTTTACTCCCTCTAAGGAGGACAGTGTGACTCCACTAAATACAACCAGGCAGAAAAGGGATGGGAAGATATCACTCAGTTAGAATGATCCATTTAAGATCATTAAAATGATGTGACATCCAAAAATTCTTTATTTTTTCTAATTAACAATTTGTGTTATTGAGATGTGTTTCTTTTATTTTGCAAAGACAATGAGAATGTCTTTCAATTTCTAGGTATCATTGTATTGAGAATTCAATCTTCAGAGCATGGCAAAGTAAAATACAATCATTCCACTTGGGATTGCCCATCTGGTCACTAGGTAGAAAGCATCCATCCTGGATATATCCAGACGTGACAATATCTTATATTCCTCCCACGAGGAACATCTCTAAGAAGTGAGATGATCAAGTCCCTTTGGACATAACATTATATCATTTTACTCCCACAAGGAACATCTCTAAGAAGTGAGATGATTAAGTCCCCTTAGACATGGCAATATGTCATTTTCCTCCCATGAGGAGCATCTCTGAGAAGTGAGATGATCATGTCCCCTTAGACATGCCATTATATCATTTTCCTTTCATGAGGAACATTCTTGAGAAGTAAGATGATCTAGCCCACCTGGGTATTCAATGAGGGAGAAACCTCTTCAAGTCCACTTAGACATGATAGTACGTCATTTCCCTCCTACGAGGAACATCTTTGAGAAGTGAGATGATCAATTCCCCTTGGATATGACAGTATGTCATTTTACTCCCATGAGGAACATCTTTGAGAAGTGAGATGATTTTTCAGTGTGTTATTTTACTCCCACGAGGAACATCTATGAGAAGTGAGATGATCAAGTTCCCTTGGACATGACATTATGTCATTTTCCTCACACGAGGAACATCTCTAAGAAGTGAGATGATCAAGTCCTTTTGGACATGATAATAAGTCATTTTCCTCCAATATGGAAATCCTCTAAGAAGTGAGGTGAATCAAAATAACATCACACTCTAAAGCATTATGACAGTCAAAATTTCTTCACTCAAGCACGAAACTGTTTGGAGACTTCCTGTTTATACAATTAGGTCTATCCAATTTGATCACCTAGGCTTGAGATCTCATTAGCTACATCTAACACCTGTTTGAGGGCTACTAATGGTACAAGAAACATTTGGCCTACCATGAGCTAACACGTGACACATTGGCTATTGAATAAGCTGACACGTTATCACCATGGTTCTACTGTGGTAGTTCCCTTCTCTCCCATTATGGCCATACAACTCGTACTCTCCACAAAAACATCCTCAAGGGAACCTCGCTATACTGGCTAAAATATACTGGAAATGTACCTTTTCCATGCGTTAAATGCAGCCAAAAGTAGTTTGCTCCTTGACCCTCCCCATTCCGAGCCTGACACGCCCCATTTTAGGTCTGACGTGCCCCATTTCCAGGTTTGACGCACCCCATTCTTGTGTCTGACGTAATCTATTCCTAAGACATACCGTCCTGACACTACTGATGTGCATAGTGGTGTCAAAATCCTTTAGCCAACCACCATTTGACACCTCATCATCGTTCAAGGTATAAAAACCTCATCAATCAAGACAGGAGCAAGTAACTTCTTCAACTTCTTCTTCTTATTCTTCTCCATTTTCTATGTAAATTCAGTAGCTCCATAAAACATTATCTTTTTTATCTTGAATTTGTGTTCTTACTACTATTGTCTCTAATATTCATTCTGGCTATCCCACTTGGGCATTATTTGACTTGTGCATTGGAGCGGTCTTGAGGTAATTGTTATATCATAGACCCCTATCCATATTGCAATATGGACCAGTGGTCTATCAAACATATGGCAAAATACACCTTTCTTTATTTTTTTTTTATTATTTAACACACTTTTTCATCTAGTTATGAGAACTGAAATATAATGCTTAAAGCACAAATGACATCAGGTTGTCAGGTTAAAAAATAATACTCTTCAACTTAATGCGTAAGACACAAATATTAGAGATACATCATGCAAGATAGTTAAGATGGAAGACAAATCGTTGATCAAAGTTTAAAAAGATCATTTCTTATGCCTTGTTGGCCCAGTAGAGGTTCATTTGTTATTGATTGGAGGTTCATCATAATTTTACTATATTTTCAAATTTATTTGTTTAGTTTTTTTATCTAATAAACCTACATGTTTAATCTTACGAATCTATATTATTTAAGTAATAAACTTACAATATTTAACTAAAATAAAAATATAAGTAGAGCTCTATTTATTATAATTAAAAATAAAAAAAATTAAAATTTTTTAACAAATAAAAATTCTATTTTGACTAAAATCATGAATAAAAAATTAAATTCAGCCATTGTAATTAATAAAATAAAAAAAATAATTTTTTGATAAATAAAAACTACTTTTTAATTTTTTAATGAAATTTAAAACGAACCCACAGATAAAGGTCAATGAACCTGCAAGTGAAAGTTAATAAACATACAGGTGAAGGTTAATGAACATGCATAATTTAAGTAATGACCCTTTATGTTTTATCTTATGAACATACATTATTTAAAAAATAAACCTATATTATTTAACTAAAAAAATTTAAGTAAACCTTTATTTATTATAATTAAAAAAAATTAAAAAGAAATAATTTTCATTTCATCATATATATGGTTAGATTGGAATGGAATCCTCAGTAGGATTCTCTTAGCAAAATTAGGCATTGCAGATCCCAAATTACTAGCACTTTTGGAGCTGCACACTTCCTTTATTTTCCCACAAATGCATGCTTTTACAACAGTCATATGGTTAGTTGTTAGTGTCGCGGTTTTGTCATTGCGGAGGTCCCATGGTCTCACAAGCAGCTAGATGGCGAACAAGTGATCTTCATGGCAAAAGCAAGACTTAATGTCACAGCTAAGGGCAGGCCATCAGGAATTACAACCACAATGATTGTAACAGCAACAACAAAAAATTCCAGTAATTCCATGGCATCATCACCGGACCAGTTCCAGCTGCTCAGCAAAATGTCAAAAGCTTCGATACCGATTCAACCCAAACTAGCAATGGAGTCGAAAGATAGATATGCCCCCCTCACAGTTGGCAAAAGCTCAATGTGGATGCAGTGACATTCCCCAATATCAACACTTCAACTTTGCTACAAGGAAGATTTGATCCTTTCGAAGCTGTAAATATGGTCAAGCAATTCCCAGACGTTAAAAAAAAAAAAAAGAACATGATTTTCATCTCGCACGTGTTCATATTGCTATATGAACAAGCGTCTATGATATAATTTACCGTCTTGAGGCATCTCAAACTCTTAGCTCACTTTAATTTCCAACCTTATAGCACACCAAAATCCTAGCGGGAGTTGAGACAATTTAAGAACTATCAAGTATATTAGCCGTAAAGATTTAAACAAAATAGAATATTTCCAAACTATAATTTTAGAGCATATTATATTTCTAATATATACTTAAAAGTTATAAAAATTTACAAAAAGAGCAAGGTGATTAATAAATACTTATGATGAATTCAAATGGTGTATGTATAAATAGTTGTCATACAATTTTTTTTTCTAAACTGACAGTATTCAGAATCTATTGGATTCTCATTAATTTGATTTGATTTTTAAACTATCAATATTTAGAGTCTTTTGGATTTTCACTGGTCCGATTTAATTCTAGTAGAACCACAAAAATGACAAAAATCTCCCGATAATTAATTTAACGCTACTAATAAGACTTAAATTTAAGATTAAACTTAAGTAAGAATAATTTTTCTACCGGTTAATTTTAACGGTTATTGATTAGTACTAATAGATTTTAAACAACATGGTGTGATTATTTAAAGTACAATTTTACTATGAATAGGATATATAATAGTTCTGATACGTAATTTAATAAAAATTTTGTAAAATTTATTTATAGCAAATTTAAAAGATACCCTAAAAGATTAATATCTTATTAATTAATAGAAGTATCAACTTAAAGATTCTTTAAAATGAAGGTGCAGGTATTAACAAAAGCTACAATATACCCAAAACAAAGTCCAAAAAAGACAAAAAAAAAAAGTCCAAAAAAAGACAAATATGAGAAAACAAAATGGCAAGATAAATTCGTAATTCGGAATTTATTATATTTTTTTGGCTGTTCTTCCGTACAGAATGGCCATGCTGCTGCGCTTGGCACTGTTAGGCAGTATCACTCCTGCAAAGTTCTCGTTCTTTCTTGCCTGATTGTACTTACTGCCACACGTAAAGAATAGCTATCGCTATACCCTAAATTAATATTTAATTTTAATTTTTTTTTGAATGAATAGTCTAAATGGTTAGGCTTGAATTGATGAAAGAAAATAAATCATTCTCTCAACTAAATATTTTAGTTTTATGACATGATATTTTATCATCTATCCTAAATGGAATAGATAATTTTTTATTTTAATAAATTTTTTTTATTTAAAATTTGATTATAGTAAATTTTATCTTAAAATTTTTTTTATTGAATAAAGTTTTATTTTTAATACTTAACTAATAAAAATGAATTATTTTTTAAATAAATATATATTATCTAATTATAAAGTTTTAAAAAATTTTAAGTTGCATAATAATTATTAGAAAAACATTTTAAATTCTTTTGGCTTTTTTGAATTTTTGAAAATTTTTGAAAATTTTTAGGGGATATTACATAAAAATTTCAACCTTTAGGGGTACTTTCAAATGAAATCATATCCAATTTTTTCTTTCAAATATAATCACAACCTTTGAAATGTTATAAAAAAAAAACCCTCCTTAAATGACTGTATTGGCAATGCTGAGTTTTTTGTTAAAATTTCATATACCTAGTATACTGAGTTTTTTGTTATAATAACTAAGTTGCACTTTTATCTGTCTAAACAGCTTGTTAATCGAAAATGAAACACTTAATTGGAGGGGAGAAAATATCAATTTAAGGGCAAATACATTGATTTCATCCCTTGTTACCAGTACAATCATCGAAGTGGGCCCCATGGATCATAAAAAAAAGTCTCATCTCCTATTATTAGTACAGTCATTCAAGGAAGGCTTTTTTTTTTATAACGTTTTAAAAGTTGTGGTTATATTTCAAAGAAAAAATTGAATAGAATTTTATTTGAAAGTACCCCCAAAGGTTGAGGTTTTTTATGTAATTTCCCTAAATTTTTAAATAAAAACTTTAAAATCAAGCGATATTCATATGAAAAATTCATTAATTTTTTACGGAAATTTAATTTTAACTGCTCAATAATAAAATTGTATTTATCTATTTAATTTTAAAGGTCGATTAACAAAAAGTCATTTAAATTAATGATTAAAATTGATGAATTTTTTTTTTGGAAATGTACATCACTTATTTGTAAAGTTTCAAAAAAAATTATATTTATAAAAATTTTATGTAAATTTTATATTAATTTTTAAGAAAATTCAAAAAATTAAAAAAAATTACTATATAGGCTTGAAAATCTTTAAAACTTTATAATTAGGTGAAAAAATATATATTATTTTATTTCTTAATATAAATAATTTTTTCCTTAGTTAACCATTAAAATTTTGTTTAACTTATAGAACTTAATTGTACAAATTTTTTTAAAATAAGCCCGATATGATCTTGTTTTGAAAAAATAAAGTTAATATTAGGACCAAAAAGACATTAAGATTCAATATTAACTTTTTTTTAACAATATAATTTAGAAATGTCAAAATGGGTTGGTGGGTCATGTTCGTGTCGGGTTGACCCACTTTGATGACACGATTCGAGTCAACACGAACACGACCCATTTACTAATCGTGTCAAAAATTTTAATTCTAACATGACACGAATATGACACGTTTAACCCATTTATTTAAATAGGTTGTGCGTTTCATAAAATTCAACACGGGCCATTTAACCTGTATAACATCTATAATATATAAAAATACAATTTTTCACAAAAAAAATTTCTAAATAATGTTTATAATTTAGCAATTTGAATAATATAATTATAAAATATTATTTTTATAAAAATTTATAGCAAATGACTAATTTACTATTTAAAATTATAATAAATTATATGTATTTTTAATGCATCATATCATGTTGTATTAGGTTGACACGACCCAACATGACACTTATAATTAAACGGGTTCATGTGTCAACCGGCAACACAATTTGGTTAAATCGTGTCATAAATCAGTTGATCCGTTTCTGACACGAACTCATTTAATCTCAACACTAATTCACTAATTTTGTATATTAAGCAAATTGTATTCATGTGTCATTATCTATTTTGACACCCTCACACACACATATATCAGGTTAACACGACCCAACACGACACATATAATTAAACGGGTTCACGTGTCAACCTGCAACACAATCTGGTTGTATCGTGTTATAAATGGGTTGACCCATTTCTGACACGAACCCATTTAATTTCAACACTAATTCGCTAATTTTGTATATTAAGTGAGTTGTATTCCTATGTCATTATCCATTTTGACACCCTTATATACATATAGAGAGAGAGAGAGAGAGATCTAAAAGATTAAAATATTCCTATCATCAAATTATCTTTTTGCCCAAAAAAAATATATAATGCCATGCCAAGCAATTATATTCTTGCTTTTATATATGCTTAGTGATTTGAGGAAAGGAACATTAGGCTCTAAAAACTAAAATGCTCCTTTCATAACTATGAAATAAGCATTTTATGAAAGGAGCATTTTAGTCTAAAGACTAATTTTCCTTTCATAACTATGAAAAGGATTAAAACTAAAAAGAAGAAAATGTCTTGTTTGACTAATTACATTCATTTTCATTTGAAGGGTGATATCTTGTTTTTGCACATGAGCAAGGATCCTATTCAAAGAGAAAAAAATTTACTTCTATTTATTTTTTATATGAATGTTGTATTTACTTTTTAAAAAATTTTCATATGTATATATCACTTGATTTCAGAGTTTTTAAAGTTTTTTAGTCTAATTTTTTTTTACAATTTAAAAATTCAAAAAAAAAAGAATTTTAAAATATTTTTTGAAAATTATTATATAGGCTTAAAAAATTTTTAAACTTTATAACTAGGTGATATATATATATTTAGAAAAAATTATCTATACTTTTTATTAATCTAAATATTTTTCATTAGTTTGCCATTAAAATGAACAAAGAAAGCAGTAGAGTCAAGTGAAACTGGGATCTAGATCCCGTCATTTAAGGAAAATCTTAAGGCCGCCTACGTCGTTGGATGTTAACAGGGTTAAGATATGAGGGTCAGAATGCTCTCCAAAGCCAATTTTGTTGGTGTTGTAAGATGGTGACTTGCCTTTATCCTTGCTGCTACTAGTGCAGAGATTAGTCTTAGTAGTAGGGATTAGTGGGTAGTAATTGAACCTGAGGAGTAAGTCGTTATCATCATCTCTAATCATTCTACTAAACACTGATGTGTCTTGGATCAGCAATCCTTCTACTACCGGATCTAATATATAACATGCTAGCCCTCTAGCTGCTTCTATATAGGGCAGAGCATCGGTCGATTTAGTTGTCAAGACCTATAAATTGATCGGTCTGAAAGTTATGAATTTGGTAACCGAATCGACTGATCTAAGGTATAAAATCGAAAGATCGGTAACCAAAATAATTCAGTTTCTTTAGTTTGGTTTATCAATTTGAGCCACTACAGGCTGGGCTTTAGAAATTGAAAGCCCACAGATTGATAAAAAAACCATTAAATATAATATGAATAAAATTGGCCCATTTGTTTGGACATTAACATTTACAAAAAATATTAGCCCACAGATTGATAAAAAAACCATTAAATATAATATGAATAAAATTGGCCCATCTGTTTGGACATTAACATTTACAAAAAATATTAGCCCACAAATCAGACAATTAAGGCCTACTCATTCTAATTCTATAAAATATAAAGTAATAAAAAATTAAGTACAAAATAAATTGGTCTTTACATTATCTATACAAAAATTGTCCGTTGTTTACAAAAATATAGTAGACAGTATACAAAATCTTATGTGCATGTAAACATAGCTTTGTCTAGAAAGTGAGTCTCCAAAATAAAAGTCACTGCAAAGAACATATTCAAAAGAATGGAAAAATGAGGCTCGGAATAGATTAGAAAACAAGATTGAAACTGTGAAACATATAAAATTAAAATGAGGCTCTAAATTTATAGGTATCATTCAATCCAAGAATGCAGCCACATTTCTGATAGCTTAGAAAAATTAGCCATCAAAGAAACTTAAGCAAGCACTCTTGTCATAATCATAATACATAAGGGCGGAAGCTTTCATCATTGCCTCAAAGTTATGCATCGAATGCATTGTAATAGCTACATGGGCACCTCAATAAAGAGTATGCAAATCATGTAGGCCACAGAAACAGGCACACAACACATTTAACAGTAGTGCACAACTTAATCAAGCAAAGTAGCAAACATAGATAAGCACCTAGCAGCAGCAATCAAGCAAAGTAATAAACATAGATAAGCACCTAGTAGCAGCAATCAAGCAAAGCAGAGTAATGGAAAATAAATCAGGCAGTCAGGCAGAAAAAAAAGAAAAAAAAATTAAGTACTAAAATTTATTGATAAGTTATATATATTAGGATTTGTTTAATGTATTGATCAAGTTAGAGCATGCAGTTGATGCAGAAGGGCCAATGCATGTTTGGTCAGCCAGTTCTGCAAAAAAATAACAAAAGTGTCAGTTAAAATTCATTGTAAATGCAAAAAAAATGATATTAAAGAAAATAAAGAAATTATACCTCTTTCAAATTTTTCCAACTCATCAAAAGTCTCTTCAACTGATATAGGCTTCTTAGCCAATCTTAGCCAATTTGAAGTACATATTGATGCCTCAACTATCTTAGGAGTTAGAGAACTCCTGAATGAATCCAGAACACGCCCATTAGTGCTAAAAGCACTTTTAGATGCCATAGTTGATATAGGGACAGCAAGCACATCACATGCCATATTAGACAGAATAGGAAACTTGTCTGAGTTAATTTTCCACCAACGGAGGACATTAAAGGCATCATCTTCCTCCACAATTTCCTCATATAGATATATTTCTAGTTTATATTTTTTATTGTAAAATCTTCCACCAGAATCCATTTTATGCTTTTTGAATTTTGCTTTTAACAGAGACAAAGATTTCCCAGGCATAGGTAGATCAGAAGGGGCAACAGTATTAGTGGGCTCTGAATTGCTTCCACCAGAAGCAGAACCATACAGGACAGAATACTCATCAAATAAGGCAAACAAATCAGATTTCACAATTGTATATAATTTCAAGCCTTTATCATCACCATACATTTGCTTGAGTGAGTATTCCATATACTCAAGCTTGTCCCGAGGATCCAAAATATTTGCAAGAAATACCAGAGTATTCATTTTCTCTGGGTCACCCCAGTATTTTTCAAATTTAGATTGCATTGAAAGCCCCATTGAAACAACAGAGAGATCAGATGATTTTTGCCACTCTTTAAACATGTATTGCAATTCAAAGATTTCAGAAAAAAAAGGAAATAGCAGTGATAAAAAGAGAACCAGAAATTGGCAAAGTCATGTCATAGAAGAGCTTCAACATTTCAAAAATGTTCAATGCATATTGCCAATCATCATATTCTGGCATATCTTCCTTTAAATATGCTCTAAAGGAACTCTCTTGTTCTTCATACTTATCAAAAGCCCTCTCATACAAACAAATAGTTTTAAGCATCAGATAAGTTGAGTTCCACCTAGTAGGAACATCAAGACACAAAGCAGATTCAGACTCAATACCAACAAATTCAAAGATTTCTTTAAATTTTCTACGTCTCATAAGTGAATTTCTTATGTACCTCACAGCTTCTCTAATTTTTTTAACAGACTTAAAAGATTCTTTCAAGCCATCATTCACAATAAGATTCAATATATGAGCTATACAGCTCATATGTACAAATTTTAATCTAAAACCATAGCAAGTTCCTAAGACATGAGCTTCTTTTTCAAAAAAATTAGAGCAGTATCGTTTGAAGAAGCATTGTCAACAGTTACAGCAAACACAGATTTTAATCCCCAATCAAGCAAATAATTTTCAAGAGCCTTAGCTAAGTACTCTCCCCTATGAGAAGTAACAAGCATAAAAGACAGAATCCTTTTTTAAAGCTTCCACTCATTGTCAATAAAGTGGACAGAAACACATATATAGTTGAGTCTTTGAATGGAACTCCAAGAATCAGTTGTTATGATTATTCTATGAGACTGGTTTTGTATAAATGATTTAAGCTTCACCCTTTCATCAAGATATATAGAGTAATAGTCTCTAGAGAAAGTCCATCTAAATGGAATTTTAAACCTAAGGCAACAAGTTTCAATAAATTTTTTGAAGCCATCACCTTCGACAAATTTAAAAGGCAATTTATCAACAATCAACATATGTGCAAGTGCTTTACGGATGGCTTCTTAGTCAAAATTCCACGTGCCTATTACTCCTAACTATGAATTTTGTGTTTCAGAATCATCATATGCAGGTAGTAATGTTAAAAGAGATTGTCTACTGTCTTTACTATGGGGAATTTGAGTGCAAGTCAATAAATGATTCCTAAGACTAGATGTGCCATTTCTTTTAGTATCAGCATAGAATTTTTTACAACAATATTTGCACTTGGCAGCAGGGCTCCTTGTTTCATCCTTTGTTTTATCAAAATGCAACTAGCACTTAGCTCTGGCTTCCATCCCTTTTCCCTTTTCTATTTTTTTTTGGCAGGCTAAGTCTGCTTCTCAGGATTAGCAGTCTGTGTTTCTGGGATTTGCATATTTTGTGCTACTTCCACCCTTAAATTATCAGTGGTAGGAATACTGCCACTGTCAAGTTCTATCTAACAAAAACAAATTATATACCAAGACGACAATAATAGTTAAACTTAGCAAATCACACGAAAAAAATATCCTAAATACATTCATTAACATAGATACCAAAAATATACAAATAATATACCTTTATTCAGAAGACTGAGCCTCAGCCAGAGCGCAACCAGATTCACAGTGAAGAATCAGTGACAGAAAATGGGAATAAGCTTCCACCCTTATTAATTTTGCACTCGAAATTATAGTGTCAGACTCAGAGATCAAATAATGTATACAAAATAAATATATTCACAAATTCTGAATCTATTTAGCAAAATGCTTAACTTATAACTGAAACAAAAAAATCAACCATCAATTAAACATAAAAAAAAATCACATTTTGTTAATTAAATAGTCTAAAATTATACGAGATCTACAAATACACACTAAATAATATAACAAAAACATTGAAAAATAAAAAAAAATAACTATTATGATTTGCATGCAATGTATCGACAAAAAACTACACATACATAAAATAAACACAACATAATCATTTTTTTTAAGAAAATCTTATAAAATTAAACCAGATCTACAGTATTGACATAAAAGTCCACGGACATCAAAGTAAACACAACAATATCAATTTTTTTGTGTTAAATCTTATAAATTAAACCAGATCTACAAAAATGAACCCGAAAACATAGATCAAAACATAAATTTTTTATAAACATAAATATTTAATTATTTGAA
>CATIWM010159648.1:0-15717 GCA_949671775.1 Mallotus repandus | reverse complement strand
ATATGTATGTATGTATGTATGTATGTATCTACATATATATATATATGTATGTATGTATGTATGTATGTATCTACATATATATATATGTATGTATGTATCTACCTATATGTATGTATGTATCTATATATATATATGTATGTATGTATGTATATATATACATACATATGTATGTAGGTACATACATACATACATACATACATACATATGTATGTATGTATGTATGTGTGTATGTATGGAGGGGGGGTGAATACGGAAATCGAAAGATTTAAGAAAAATTAAAATTGAAATTGAGGTATAAAAAAATTGAAGAGATTGAAGAGGAAGAATAATGAACACAACGATTTAATGAGTTCGGATTCAATAATAATCCTACGTTATATATATATATATATATATATCGAGTGGGAGTGAATAAGGAAATTGAAAGATTTAAGAAAAATTAAAACTGAAATTGAGGTATAAAAAAAATTGAAAGAGATTGAAAAGGAAGAATAATGAACACAACAATTTAAGGAGTTCATATTCAATAATAATCCTACGTCTCCACCTAACTTATCCCCAAGTTAGAATTTTTAATCACCCACAATCTTATTCACAAGATTGAGATTACACAAGAGTTTAAGGCTCACTCTTACAACCTTACAAACAAGAGTTTCTAGGCTTACTCTAAAACTAATTCCCAAGTGTTTTAATGGCTAAACACTTAAACCAATTCCTTTAGAATAGAATCTGACTTCCTATTTTCTCAAATGCAGAAAATAGAAGAACAAGAATATCTATTCTAACACTCACCAACTCTCACAAGAGTTATACAAGTATGAAAATTTTTAAGAGAGAATTTGAGAGCTTAATTGAATGCTTAAGAGAGAATTTGAATAATCAAGTACCTTAACATCAATTGGGCTCTAAGAGTTGTTTATATAGACAAACAACTCAAAATTATGGTTATTTTAAGCCAATAATTGTGTCTCCAACATCTCTAAACATTTAAAAATTTAAATTGACTTATTTTTGACAAAGTGATGCTCACGATCGTGAGGAAGAAGTGTTTTCTTCGTGAGGATCAAAATTAGAGCCATTGCCTTTGATAATTTATTAAAAATGCCTATTGTGAGCTGTCAGGAGGATGCTCATGAGTTGATCTTGCCTGCTCACGACCGTGAGCACTCCTCGTGAGCATCACTGCCTCAATTTCTCAAAGAAGCTCAAAATTGAAGCTTCAGGTAGGCTGCTCAGGACTAAAAATGTGTCATTTTAACACTTAAAATCTCTGCATACTTTGTGTATATAATTAGGATATTACACTTCAAAGAAATATATATTTACTAGTGTATTTCATATCTCTGGATAGAGATGAAGGATCTTGATGAACAGTAAGTTCCTACACACTTGAATAAAATCATTAGCAACTTAAATTGTTTGTCAAGGATCAAAATTAGGAGTTTGATCATGCAAATGGTCAACAATCGCCCTTTTTTTGTCTTTGACAACCAATTTAATAAAATAATAAACAATATGTGTGTGTGTGTCAAAACATTTAACAAGAAAAGAATAATGCTATGTGAAATAGCTCCCCCTTTCACGTTAAATATATGTAATAAGAGAAATTAATTTACTCCCCCTAAATACATGCGTAATGAATGGAAATAGATTAATCATAGCATATAAGAAAAAAAGATTCTTTAAATACCAAATAATCACAAAGGAGATGATATTTGAAAAGATACCAATTGGAAAATAAAAAATATATTTATCTCCTTAAAAAATTATATTTCTTTATTTCTCCTCCTTTATGGATATGATAAGAAATTTAAATTTAAATTTATAGAAGTAAATAAAATAACATAAAAGAGACAAAGTAAGCAAAACAAGGCTTAATATCACAAATATACTAAAAACATAATAACATGATCATTTAAATAACAAAACGTATAACACTTACAATGCATCACAATAATAGCACATATACTACTTTAAGCATTTAAGTACTACTACTAAAACATATGATCATGTAGTGCTTAGCATATCATAAACACAAACACATCTTCTTCTCCCCCTTTATCAAAGACAAAAGGAAAAGAAAGAGATAAACTAGAAATAAACCAAAAAGAAACAAAAGAGAAATAAAAGACCAGGAACTAAAACAATAAAAACAAGATAGACCAAAACTAAGAAGAATATCTAAGGGTCTTGGAATGGAGGAGGAGGCTGAGGCTGAGGCTGAGGCCAAGTGTATTGTATGTTATGATTAGGTCCTAAAAACCTTACATCTAGGTACTTATGGGTCAAATTGGCATTAAATAAGCAATGAAGACAATCAAATCAAATTTTAATGCATATTTAATTAACATGCAAATGGGAATCATATACATGAGATAAATTTGCTTATTTTAGATAATTAATTAATTGAAAGAAATTCAACAATTAATTATTAAATAGCAAAAAGAAATTTTATTCAAGTGCAATCATGATAAGGTATTAAAAACGAAAAACATGCCAAAAATAAATATGCATGAGAAAACTTAACTATTAGCAAGCTTTGAAAAAGTATCAAATACAGAAAATAAACAGAAAATATAAACAAGTGAAAAAAAAATAATCAACCATCAATTCAGTAATTTATCATAAAACTACGATATACTTGCACCATCAATCATACCAATCTCATGCTTAATGAAATTTAACCTTTCTTCACATAGAGGTTTGGTAAAGATGTCCTCTAATTGATGATTTATGTCAACAAATTCAAGACAGATATTACCAATTTGGCCATGATGTATAATGTCAATATGTTTAGTTCTAGAATGTTGAATGGGATTTTTATTAAGGTTTATGGCACTTGTATTATCACATTTAATAGGAATGTGATTAAGTTCAATGCCATAGTCCTTCAGTTGTTGTTTTTGCCACAAAACTTGTGAGCAATAACAACTAGCTGCTACATATTCTACATCAGCAGTGGATAAGGCAATTGAAACTTGCTTCTTGCTAAACCAAGAAACTAGACATTATCCTAAGAATTGATAAGTTCCGGAAGTGCTCCTTTTATCTAATAAACTACCGGCAAAGTCTGCATCTGAATAACTAATCAAGTCAAAGGATGAACTCCTAAGATACCACAGTCCTAAATGCAAACTTCCATTTAGATATTTGAAAATTCTTTTGATTGCATTTAAATGAGACTCTCTAGGACTAGACTGAAATCTAGCAGACAAGCAAATAACAAACATTATATTGGGTCTACTAGCAATTAAGTAAAGAAGGGATCCGATCATACCTCTAAATTACTTTTCATCAACCGATTTACCATTCTCATCTTTGTTGAGTTTAGTAGTGGTGCGCATTGGAGTTTTGCTTAATTTTACTCCATCCATGCCAAACTTCTTGAGAATGTCCCTTGCATACTTGGTTTGGTTAATGAAAATCCCATATTTGCATTACTTGATTTGTAATCCGAGGAAGAACTTAAGTTCATCCTTCATACTCATCTTAAATTCTCCTTGCATTAACTCAGAGAATTTCTCACACAAGCAATGGTTAGTAGCACCGAAAATAATATCATTAACATAAACTTGATCAATCAATAAATTATGTTTGGATTTCTTTATGAAAAAAGTTGTATCAACTGTTACTTTATAGAACCCCTTCTCTAATAAAAAGTTGCTCAATCTTTCATACCAATCTCTTGGAGCTTGTTTTAATCCATATAAAGCTTTTGAAAGTTTAAATACATGATTAGGAAAATCAAAGCTTTCAAAACTCGGAGGTTGTTCAACATAAACCTCTACTTCAATGAAACCATTTGAAAATGCACTTTTAACATCCATTTGAAAAAGTTTAAAATCCATGAATGATGCAAATGTAAGTAGCATTCTAATAGCTTCTAACCTTACAATGGGGGTAAATGTTTCATCATAACCAATTCCTTCTTTTTGATTATAACCTTTAACTACTAATATAGCCTTATTCCTAGTTATGATACCTTATTCATTCATCTTATTTCTAAACACCCATTTGGTGCCTATAATAGGATGATGTTTCGGTCTAGGAACCAAAGTCCAAACTTTATTTCTCTCAAATTAATTTAACTTTTCTTGCATAGCAAGGACACAAAATTCATCATTCAATGCATCATCAATAACATTGGGTTCAATTTGAGAAATGAATGCTAAATTGACAATAGACTTAAGTTGAGATCTAGTAGTTACCCCTTTTATAGTGTCATTATAATGATGTCTTGAGGATGTGCTTTCTTGAATTTCCAATCCTTTGGAAGGTCATCCTTCAAGTTAGGTTGAGGTATTTCCTCGTTTTCCTCCTTTCTAGGATCTTCAAGTTCCAAAGGTTTGTTAGCATTTTCTTCTTCATTTTTCCTTTCCACAAGATCACCTACGTCATCATCAACACTACAAAATCCTTTCTAGGATCAAGTGAGTTTGATTCATCAAATACAACATGCCTTGACTCTTCAACTACTAGAGTTCTTTTATTAAAAACTCTATATGCTTTACTAGAGGTTGGATAGCCTAGGAAAATTCCTTCATCGACTTTAGAATTAAATTTTCCAAGATTATGCTTGGTGTTTAATATAAAGCACTCACATCCAAATACTCTTAGATATGAGATTTTGGGTTTTCTATTGTTCAAAAGCTCATAAGATGTTTTGTTTAAAATCGGTCTTTTAAAAACTTGATTTGGAATGTAACAAGATGTGTTAACGGCTTCTGCCTAAAAGTATAGTGGTAAGTTATACTCATGAAGCATTGTTCTAGCCATTTCCACCAGAGTTCAATTTTTCGTTTCAACTACCCCATTTTGTTAAGGAGTTCTAAGAGAAGAAAATGTATGTGAAATATCATTTTCATTACAAAAAATTTTAAAAAATTCATTTTCAAATTCGGTTCCATGATCACTTCTAATTGAAGAAATATAGAAACCTTTTTTTTGAACTCTTTTTACAAAATTTTCAAAATCTTTAAAATCATCATTCGTATGAGCAAGGAAACACACCTAAGTGAATTTAGAGTAGTCATCAACCAATACATATGCATAGTGCATTCCACTGAGACTAGCAACTCTAGTTGGACCAAACAAATCCATATATATAATTTTAAGTGGTCTAGAAGTTGACACAACATTTTTGAGCTTAAATGAGAACTTGGATTGTTTTCCTTTTTGACAAGCATCACAAGGTTTATCCTTGGTAAATTCAAGTTTCGGTGAACTAATCACAAGTTCATGTTTACAAAAGTCATTTAATAGCTCAAAATTTGTATGTCCTAACCTTCTATAATGTGTCTATGTGTCATAGGAAATAGACATCAAACATTTAATATCTTTGTTATCAATTTTATTTAAATCAATAACATAGACATTGTCAACTCTTTCACCATTAAAAATTACTTTGTCTTCATCAAGACTAACAACAAAGCAATTCTTAGGATAAAAGGTGACTTTATTTTCCATATCACACAATTGACTTATACTAAGCAAATTATGTTTAAGACCATCAACAAGTAATACATGATGTATAGATAGGGATTGAGAGTTTCAGATTTCCCCAATGCCAATGATCTTTCTTTTTGCATTGTCCCCGAAAGTAACATGTCCTCCATTCTTAACATTAATCTTATTGAATTGCTCTTTGTCTCCGGTCATGTGCCTTGAACATCCACTATCGAGATACCATTTGCTTTTTGCTCTTCAGGACTTCAAGCACACGTATATAACATAATTTAAACATTCTTTTTAACCCAAACCTTTCTTGGTCTAGGTTGGTTAGTCTCAAGGTAATCCAACGAAAGAAAGTTTAAGTGCAATCTGATATGATCCTCAAAAGGGATTCATGTGCAAATTAAACATTAACTAATGTTCCATATGTTCAAAATGTTGGACATATTAAAGACCATGGAAAGCTTGGCTTGGAACATTAATTTGAGCTGAATCCACATCAATTTGTGAAGTCTACACATCAATATAAACAAGTACAAAGTCTAGGATGAATTTTGGAGTTTTTTCTATTTTGGAGTCAATAAGGAAGATCCAAGAAGATTCTAGAAGATTTGAGAAGATCCAAGGATATTCTAAGTCAAAGTCAATAAGTCAATAAGTCAAAGTCAAAGTCAAAAGTCAACAAAGTCAAAGTCAATGCTCAACATCTTACTTGACATGTGACATGGCATGCTTAATTGTCATGAGTTGTCATTTTTCTTAGTTGTCATGAGTTGTCAATTTGACTTTTCAACGCTTAGTTGTCATTAGTTCTCATTAATTGTCATTAGTTGTCTTATTTTTGAAGGAATACTTCTTAGTTAAGGATTTTCCTTTATAGTAGTCTTTAGGAATAAGTAAGAAAACTTTTCCTTCAAAGATTAGGATATTTACATGCCTATATAAGGGCTTAAATAATGTAAAATGAAGGGAGTGAATAAGAGAACATATTATAATAAAAAATTCAAATTCTTGTGAGGTTTAAGTCCTTTTCTTTTGTTCTTAAAAGAACTTTAGTGAATTTATCAAGCGAAGGCTTGGTACATTCAAACCTAGTTTAATTTAGACTTAAAATTGACTTAGTTAATCTTAGGTTTATATTAAATAACCTTTAATTCTTTGTAATTAAGGTTCTTAAGTACATGTTATTTAAGGGTCTTAGTGGGAATTAGAGTTTTCTTTTGCTTGTTTTATGAACAATCCTTGGCAAGGTAGAATACGGGTTTGGTACAAGTTAACCAAATTCGTATCACTGCACTTTGGAATTTCTCATCAATTTGAAAAGTTCTAAAGCCTCTATAGCATAACCATGAGATGCATATCCTCCAATCATTGCATTCTAAGAGATTACTTCTTTTTGTGGTTTCATCTCATAAAAAATGGTCCGCGCCTCAATTGTTGCCCCACATCTTGAATACTTGGTAATCAGGGCATTATTTATCGGCACATCTGGGATAACGGTCTTTGATACCAACTGATGAATCTGCATACCCAGTTGCAGATCCACAATCCTAGAAGACTCACTGAGAAGCAAAGATAAAGTGTGTCGATCAGGCATCTCTCTTTCAACTTGCATCTGAATGAAGAGGTTGATTGCTCCTTGATAATCTTCATTCTTTTTATATCCAGCAATTATGGAATTCCAAGAGACTAAGTTCTTTAGGGGCATTCTTGTGAAGAAATCATGAGCAAGTTCTAAATTACCTCTCTAAGCATATCCTGAGATCATTGAATTCCACGAAAGAGTATCCGGGCTTGGCATTTTACAGAAGAGGTTTGAAGCATCCTCCATATCTGACAAATGAACATATCCACTAATCATAGTATTCCATGAAAAAGAATCTCGTTTAATCATTTGGTTGAAGAGTTCCCTAGCAGAAACAATATCTCCTGCCTTCACATAGCACATGATCATAGCAGTCCACGATACCATATTTCTTTCAAACATCTCAGTGCTTTCTTTTCCACAATGCTTACGAAATGGGATCTCATCAAAAACTTTTCGAGCTTCATCTACTCTCCCCTTCTGACCATACCCTGCAATCAAAGTATTATAAGCATACACCAAATCCCCTTTCAATTCATCACTGTTTCCATATTAAAGCAAAATGTTTTTAGCTTCATCCAATTCTTCATTCTGAATAAGACCAGAAACAAGTGAGCTAAAAGAAGTTGCGTTCCTTTTGGGCATTCTATCTAAAAATTCAATTGCACTTACCACATCACCATTCTGCAAAAATCCAAAAACCATTGCATTCCACGAAATAGAATTATTGTCAGGCATTTTATTAAAAAGCCACAATGCCTCATCCATCCTATCATTCCTTGCATACCCACTAATCATGGTATTCCAAGAAACACAATCCCGTTCAGGCATTTTGTCGAATAAGTACCTTCCTTCCTTAATAAACCTCTTCCCATGACACGAAACATACCCATAAATCATCATGTCCCACGACCATGAGACAACATCTCTCTTAGGCATTTCATCAAATAATTTTTTTGCTTTGGTTACCTCTCCTCGTTTCACGTAGCCACTTATTATTGAATTCCAGGTAACTGTGTTTCTTTGCACCATCTTATCAAACAATGCTCTTGCTTCGTTGATCTAGCCCGTTCGAGTGAAATGTGAGATTGTTTTGTTTAAGGAATGCGAGTTTTTCAAGTCTTGAGAGGAAGTGTTTGATCTCGGAATTGAAGCAAAGCTGCGAGTTTTTAAGGCGAAGTGAAGATGCCTTGTAAGTTGAAGCTTCCTGTTGCATGTTATTTTAAGGACGATGTTCAATCTCTGCATCATTTTAAAACAATATGGTGATCATAGAGCACAACAAAGTCAAGATTTTTCCCATGCAAAAAAGGGAGAAAAAAAATAGGTCGTGACTTTTTGATGCATAATTTAATCCCTAAACTTTAAACAATTATGTTGTTGCCCTCCTTACTACAACGTATGAGGTATATAAACCATGACAAAAGCTCATATTCACCCCTAAACTCTTAACTTAAGATCAGATTATATTTTTGGCCAAAAAGATACATAATTAGCAATTTTGGGGCAATAGTGCACAAAGTGGAGGCGCAATACGTGCTTCACCAATTTTTTAATAATTAAAATAATATTAATTATTTTATTTGATATTAATTTATTAATAATATTTTAGTTAATATTAAAATAATGTTGTAAAATAGTAAAAAATTAAGAATATATAAAATTGATTACAGTATTTGGTAGCATAGTGTTTAGTTCAATTGTTGTAAAAAATCATATCATTTTCACATAAATTTTAAATGAAATTCATTATAAACAATTTTTTATTAATACGGTGTGTAAATTTATTTCAAATAAACTTATTTTTTTATATGATATTTGGTATGAATTTAAATTTTAAAATAATATGTTTAGCCAAAATTATTCAAAGTCGTCAATTGCCATTACCATATATAGTGCCACCAATCTTTAACACCACCACCACCACCACCGCTAGCAGCATCAACATTGCCACCATCATCATTACCATATATGCTATTATGTCATACTCTAACGATACCTGGTCAAATAGGAGATAGGGAAATCAAAGAATTTTAGCTCTATTGGACAAAGCTTTTGTAATATAGCTTGGCAAGAATTGTTCCCATATGCTCAAGTCTTCCATGGGAATCTCATCAGTTCATATCATAGACCCATCAGCATCCATCTAAAGTGCAAGTTTAGAAGAGTCAAAAGAGTTTTTAAGTTTGAATCAAAGTGGATGACTAAGGAGGAATATGGGCAAATCGTTGAACAGGCATAGACTTTGTGTGGGAGTGAGGAACAGAATAGAGATTGCTCTACAAAATTGGCAAGATGCAGCGACAAGGTTTAGAGATAAGTAAGAAAAATTTTGGTAACTCCAAGAGATTAATTGAAGATAAATTAGCAGCCTTAAATGAAGTACATAGAACGGACCTAAAAAAACTAATAGAGAAAATGAAGTGAAATTAATTAAAGAGATTAATGCTCTTTGGGAGTTAGAGGAGATGCATAGACATAAAAGCTTAAGAGTCAATTGGATTATGTTCGGAGATTGAAATACTCTTGTTTCTTCCATGTCTTTACTATATAATGAAGACAAAAAAAAAAGCTATGGAGATTGAAAAATAGTGAGGGAGCATAGATTGAAGGGGATCATAGCATAGAATTGGAATGTTTGAAGTACTTTAAAGCTCTATATAAAGAGGAGGAAGTGGTGATTTTAGAGGGTATTATCAAAAGTTGCCCTCTATCATTTCAGATGAAATAATGAAGCACTTATGGTAGAAATAATAGAAGATGAAGTTGGTATAACAACTTTTGATTTAAGTGTTTTCAAGGCACTTGGTCCAGATGGCTTTCTAAGGATTTTTTCCAAAATTTTAGTCAGTTATTAAAAATGATGTGGTAAACATGGTTAAATATTTCTTTCAAATAAGGAATCGTTCTCATAACTTAAATGATGCCAATATTGTATTGGTTTTAAAAACATAAATTCCTAAAAGCTTTATCGGACTACAGCCTAATTAGCATGTGCAATTATATTTTAAAAACTATGGGTAATAAATGAAATTGTGGCAGAATCAATTTGCTTTTGTGCCATCATGTTGTATTCAAGACAACCAGATGATTGATCATGAAGCCTTTCACGAATTGAAAAATCAAAAAAGAGATTGCAAAGCAGCCATAGCTATAAAAACCAACCTGTTTAAAGCATATCATAAAATCTCTTAAAGTTTTCTGGAATTAATTGTGAGAAAAATGTCATTTTGTACCAAATGGATTCAACTTATGTATGTATGAGAACAGTTAAATTTTCAATTATTATAATGGTTCTAAATCTGAAAGCTTCTTTCTCTCTAGAAGATTAAAGGTCAATTAACTGGCTATAAAATTTCAAGATTCTGCCCTCCTACCACCCCTTCTTATTTCTAATTTTCTTTGTAATTAATCTCTTAAAGAGAGTTGGGTTTGTGAGTTAGAGTTAGGATTCTACTTCATCTCTTTCTTAGGTTATGTAAGGGGAAGTGAGGAGAAACTCTAGTGGTTTGGTTAAAGTGTTATTGATTGAAAATACTTGGGTTTTTTGTTGAAGTTTGAGTTGAGTCAAGTAAAAGTCATTTGTGTGAAGGTTTGAGTTGAACCTTGAAAACTCTTGTAAAAGTTTGAGTTAAGCCTTAAAAAAATCTTACGTAATCAATCTAAATTAATGGATTAGAGTGGGTGGTTGAAAATTCTAACTTGAAGATAGGGTTAGGTAGGAGATTAGGAGTCTATTGAGAGCCCAAACTCCCTAAAATTGTTATGTTCTTATGTTTTCATCTTTATTTCAATTTTCTTTCATTGTTTCTTGTTTCCTTTAAATTAAAACTTAATTTCGTCAATTAATCTCAAAAATTCAACTATCCATATTTGTCCTAACCCCACCCCCCCTCCTCCTCTAAGGTTCCAAGAAACATGCCTTATTTTTTGTGATCATACTAAAGGCTTATGGTTCTACAATAGCTTGGGTTATTATCCTCAGATGTTGGGTTCTTAGACCTTTTTCGACCTTTGTAACCTAGAAGGAAGTGGTGTGAATGTCTTTTCTCTTGAAGGATGGACCGAATATTGCAAATTTAATTAAGAATCTGTGTTGGGCTATATGGTTGGCAAGAAAATAATAGAATATTCAACCAAATAGTTCTCAATCAAATAATAATTGTTAAAAAGGCTTACGCAACTTTAGGCTCTTCCCTTGATTATGGGAATGAATTCTTCTTTCTCTCCTCGTTATAAATGGCATCAGAGCGTGGTTTAGGAGCCTCCCCTAAAGAAGTCTATCAAATTTAACTATGATGCCTCATTAAAAGGCTCTTTAGGCTGGACAAGTCTAGCAGTTATTAGGAGAGATTGTCGAGGTCATGTGGTGGAGGCCACAACTTTATAATAATTAATTTTTTATATAATGTAATCCCTCGTCAATTTTATTAATTACATAAATATTAATTTCCAAATTAAAATTAAAAATTAATTTTTTCTCTGTCACAGCTTTAGTGACAAATATTTCCATTGCTAAAGATATTTTATTTTTTTAATTAAAAATATTAGCAATAGAAAAACAAAACCTTCCCAAATCCATTTCAAACTAGATGAAATATTTAACGATTAATAATCATCTATTGTAAAATATTATTTGTCGCTAATCTGTCTCAAACTTAGCAATGACTTAACTAAACCATCGCTAGATTAATTAGCGACCTGGTTTTTCCATGTGGTTTCTTTTCCATCACTACCCTAATTTAGTGACAGATCAAACCATCGCCAAAATCCTCTTTTTTTTTTATAGCGAGTGTTGTAGTTATTTTTGTGATGGTTGTTGTCAAGTTGTTGTTTGTTTATGGGAGACCAACTGTATTTTTAAAGATTTTACAACCAACGCCATATTTTTTTAAAAAAAATCAATCATATTTTTGAAAATTTTCTCTGTTTTTTTTTATTAGTTTAAAAAAAACCATGAATTTTCTCTATGAACAAGTTAGTGTTTAGATGAAGAATTACTGATATCAATAAAAGGTGTTTAGGTTTTTCAGTGTTATAATTCATAATTTTATCATTAAATAGTTATGAAATTGATTTTTCGGTTGCTATTTGATAAATTAATGTTTATCATATATATAGATAGAAGAAATGTTAAATCTCTATAAGAAAATTTATCGTACTTTCAACACCTTTTCCATTAGTATAAAGGCTATGTCATTAAGGGTTTATTTGATTTAGTTGTTTATAGTAACTTATAGATGATACTTGTTGTTGATAGCAAATAATTAATAGTTGATAAAAGTGAACCATTTGGTAAATTTTGTTAATTATTATTATTAAGTATGTCAAATAATTGTTACAGATATAATTTATTTTCGAATAGGAATAACAACAATTTCAGTCCTAAAAGTTATAGGATTTTTACAAGTAAGTCTTGAATGTTTAATCCTTAATAATTCAGTTTAATAAGTAATTAAAAAAATTAACAATTAGTCTTATACTGTTAAGTGTGACAGAATATGTATATATGGTAGTGTTTTCGCCCACATGGTCTGACACCTTCCATGTAGATTGTCCCCGTAATCACTAGTGCCATGTAGAATCTCCTTCTAAGTTCTTTTAAGGTTGAATAAACAATAATAATAATTTTTTTAAGGTTGAATAAACTATTAAATTATCAATGCTAATAACAACAAGACTTTCCCAAATGAACAAATCTGAATACCCATCTCTAACATTAGACCCATCAAGTACAAAGCTCACTAGGCCATTACTCTCTCTATTAGAAAACCAAGCTTTCTTATCTTTCTTGTCACCAAGATCTTCGAATTCCCAAAAGTTAACAAAATCAGTCATTGAGGGAAACCCATTAAATCCTTCAATTGGCCTTTGATTATGCACAGAAGAGAAAGAAAGATTATGTCTTTCTCAGTCACAATTCTGGCAAAAAATAGAGTTCTCTGTTTCATAATAGATTGAAGCAGGAGATGCATCACAACATCACATAGCAAAGAGCGAGTATGATTAGAAAAGAGTTGATTTGTAGAGTGAACCTCACGGTCACAAGATATACATAGCTTAATAGAGTCAGCTCTGCAATAAAGAAGAGTTGTGGTGTCATTACAGTAATTATAAAGTCGCTTTTGCTGCTGCTGCTGGTCTCAGGATTCCTTCATAGTTGCTTGCTGGTTTGGTGTTCTACCAGAATCACTCATTAGCTCAATCTTATCTAATCTTTTAAACACAAATAGTAATCTGTTTGAAAGCTTTGTTTACGTTCTATTAATCCTAATCTTTTAATTTGATGGTTAGAGAAATTGAATTAGGTTGTTTTGTTTTTTTCCCCTTTTTCTTCTATGCGTTTAGTTTATGTTTGATGTTTCATTAAGAGATACCAAAAATTTGCAGATTTTTTTTGTTTGATTTGAAGTCTAATAGGTCTAATTCATATTTTTAAGGAAAATACAACTTACAAAAACATAAGGGAGGAGTAGCTAGCAATGAAGAGCAACCCTAGAAGAACTTAGGTTAGAGGAGATCCCACATGGCATTAGTGATGACGTGGATGGCTGAAGTGGAAGGCATCAGTCCATGTCTCAATGATTCATAGTCCACGTGGGTGAAAACACTACCACATATGCATATTCTATCACAATTAATGGTATAAGACGAACGGTTAATTTTTTAATTACTTACTGAACTCAATTGTTAAGAATTAAACATTTAAGACTTAATTGTAAAAATCCTATAACTTTTAGGATTGGAATTGTTGTTATCCTTTTGGAATATAAGTCCATTCATTTTAGGCCTAATCACCTCAAAAATTCTGAATTTTTACATTTTTAACAATTTTAGCACATTATTTCAAGTTTTTAAAAAAATGTATCATACTATTAGTTTTTTTAACAAAAATACTTTCCGGTTGATTTTAGTATTGATGTGGCATCGGAGCTGTCTGATGTGGTATCGGAGCTGTCTGACGTGGCACCGGAGCTGTCTGACGTGGTACCGGAACTGTCTGACGTGGCACCGGATATTTAAAACTAAAAAACTTTTGCTGACTCATCATGACCTAGTTACTTAAAAAATCTTAAACTTTTACACTTTTAACAATTTTAGCACATTCTTTTAAAATTTTAAAAAACGGTATCGTATTATTAGTTTTTTAACAAAAACACTTTCCGGTTAGTTTTAGTGACTTTTTTAGCTGACGTAGCATTAGAGTTGTTTGAAATGGAATTAAATATTTAAAAACCAAAAAAATAGAATTAAATTATGCGACAGTACTATATAATAAATTAAACAAATTATAGAAGAAAAATTGAGATTTTTGGAATCAAAACAGCAATAATACTAAACAAAAATAGAGACAACAGAATATGCAAAAATAGAGACAACAAAACAATAATTTTTTTATTACATGAAAATCAACAATGAAATGTTTTAAAAATAATATAATATCTCAACAATTATTCTAATTTGATTTTCCCATTGACTAAGCAATTAAACATTAGGTAAGTTGTTACTATGCTCTCGAATCTAGAGTTTTTATAGGCAGGATTCTAGCAACAACGTGAAATTATTGGAGAATTAATAACAAAAGTATACAATTAATTACATGACTCAATTCGCTTTCCTGCAATTAGTTATAATCTGGCCATTTGTGCCTGTAAGTGGGCCAAGATTTCCCATCTTGACCATTCCTTGGCAAAATCTATGCTAAAAGCGGTTGGTTTGGAGCTATAAAATTTGACTTGAGAATCAGTAGAGCCCACGACCAAATCTCAGCCATCCACAAGCCATCAGTTGCTGGAGACAAGTGTCTAAGTTGACGACTTATCATTGAAGAAAACAATCTTGTTGGACGAGAATCAGCTCTTGTGCCACGTGCCACGTCAGCTAAAAAAGACATTAAAACTAACCGGAAAGTGTTTTTATTAAAAACTAATAGTACGATACCATTTTTTAAAAACTTAAAAAGAATGTGCTAAAATTGTTAAAAGTATAAAAGTTCAGGATTTTTTAGGTAATTAGGCCATGATGAGTCAGTAAAATTTTTTTAGTCTTTAAATATCCGGTGTCACGTCAGCTTTAAAACCAACCGAAAAGTGTTTTTGTTAAAAAACTAATAGTACGATTATGTTTTTTAAAAATTTGAAAGAATGAGCTAAAATTGAGTTCATAATTTTTTAGGTAATTAGGCTTTCATTTGATAATATTTTTTACTTATATATTATTTAAAAATTATGCATTCAGGACTTATTTGTAAAAAGACTATAATTTTTAGGACTGAAATTATTATTATCCCATTTGAATATAAGTCCATTCATTTTATAATATTTTTTACTTATATATTATTTATAATTATAAATAATTTATAGTACTATAGTAATAAATAATAAGTCATGCTAAAAAAAATAAGTTATTGGCTTTAATTTATGTATTATTGAAAATATTGAGAGCAACTATATAAAAGTGGACTTTAGAATATAAACAAATATAATTTTTGTTAAAAAAATTATAGATATTTATAGGTATAAATATTATAATTGTTTAACTTATAATTATAATTTAAAATAACATTATTTTATTATAAATTGTAGAGAATTAATTATACACATTTTAATTTAAAAATTTATTTGCTAGTTATTTTTAATAAGAAAAATATAGTTCAAAAGAAAAATAAATTTAAATCAAAT
>CATIWM010159645.1:0-27516 GCA_949671775.1 Mallotus repandus | reverse complement strand
AATTCAAAAATATCAAACGACGCGAAGCCCAAAAGTCTCGCACATCTGGCTGCCATTTGTCTCTATTTTCTTCAGATCTTGGGTCATTTTCGTAAGCATCGAGCATCTCAAAGTCTAGTATATATGGAAACTAGCATCCTCAGGTCATTTTTGTAAACACCGAGCATCTCAAAGTCTAGTATATATGGAAACTAGCATCCTCGGGTCATTTTCGTAAACACTGAGCATCTTAAAGTCTAGTATATATGGAAACAAGCCCCTCAGGTTGCTTCTTCAGTACTAAGGTTAAAAGACTCGGGTCGCTCTTTTGTACAAAGCATTAAAACCCCAGCACTTGCTGGTTTCATTAGTTCATTTCATAACACTAATGGGTTAATCCATCAGGACTTTTTATAAACACCAACCATCTATAAAAGTCCAGCTGGTATCTTCATATTATTTTGCTCCGATACCCGGAATTCTAAGACCCGGTACTAAGCATCCTCGCCTTCAATGATTAAGGCTGGCCACCTTAGCTCAACTTTCCAACATCAACAATGATCATCATTGTCTTTCTTTCCATAACTTACTACTCCGGGTTACATCAACGCATCTCTGAACTCTGGATATCTCGGACATAAATATCCAAACAGACTTTCAAGGGGGACTCTTGATACCTCACAAGTATATTCCTATTAAATTAATTCTCTATTTTCCTTAATAAAGGATACTTGCATAACAAGGATGCTCAATCCAAGAATGAAAAGGAGTCCCTTATTAAGAAGACTCCCATATCAGGAAGAAACTCCTCCAATGGGCACAAGTCCTACATGAAAAAGGAATCTTATTCCTCTCAGGTTTGCACATCACATTCTCTATAAATACTCCTTATCTCTATCCTTATGATATATTCTATTCCTTTAGCTTATTACTCTCCCTTTATCTTTTTAAATTCTCTCTAAACCTCTCTGACTTAAGCATTGGAGGGTTTGTGGGAAAAATCTCACATCTCACCTTGCCCTTTGTTGATTACTTAACTGAAATACTCGAAGGTTCTGGAAATCAAGTTATCAACTCACATATCCATTGATCACAAAAATTTTGATTAATTTGAACTTCAAGTCAGATGAACCCATAAAAAAAATAAAAAATTTTTAAACATATATATTTTTTCATATATAAAACTCGAATTTAAAACCTTGTTTAAGAAAAAAAAAGTACAAAAAACTACCTCGTGGTTTGAACCCTAAGCACTCTCTAACTCGTGGTATTAATCCTAACAAAGTGGTACCCTATGTAACGGACCGTCAACAAAAAATGAAATTTCAGCTAACACCGTTTATATTGCTGACATAGCAAAGGGCAAAATCGTCCGCCCACTTAAAGGTATAAGCCAACGTGTCAAATAAAAAAAAGGGGGAAATTTCTTAAACCCATACTTTTCACTACTCATTACCTAAAACCAAAATCCCTAAAATTATTTTCACCCTAAAATCCCTAAAGCAAAATCCCTAAATTACAAAGTTGGATCGTAGCAAGAAACATGGAATCATCTTCGCAAAGCCATGGCAGAACATCACCATCTCAAACAAGTAGCAAGAGATGTTACTGTGGTTTGCCATCTCCAATGAAGATTTCATCAACTCCTATCAATTATGGTAAAAAATTTTATAGTTGTGGCAAATTTAAAGAGACTAGTAGGTGTGGGTGCAAATTTTTTGAATGGGTTGATACTGATTATTTGAAAATTGGAAATATTGATGAGTGGAATGAATGGGTGGAAGATATGGTTCTATTGAGAGCAAGAGAAGCGAAGATGTTTGACGAGTTGACGAAGTTCAAAGAGATATTAAAATTGAAGGAGAAGGAATTGAATGCAGGGGAAGAATGAGATTATGAAGCTAAAGTTGGAGTTGAAAAAATATGAAGAAAAAGATGGTTTTAAATGCAAATGTAGTTTCAAAAAATTTGTAATATTATTTGTTGTTGTTGTTGTTGTGGTGTTATATGTTGTAAATAACAATAGTATTTGGAATAGAAGTGGTAAAAAGATGTTGTGTTTGCCTAAATAGAAAGCACTGTATTATATTTACAAAATGTTTATGAAAACGTCTAAATGAAATGAGGCCAATATTGTGTTTATGTAAAATATTCCAAGTCTTCTGTATGATCTGGTAAATGTTAAGGCCTAACTACTAAAACATGTATATACAAAGAATTAGTAAATTGTCATAAAAAAAAAGAAAAGGCAAAAAACAGCCATATAAATCACTGTAATATAAAGAAGAGCAAGATTTTTGCACAAAATCATCATGTAAGCATCACATGACTATATATCATTACTTTAACCTAACTGATTACACAACCAAAATAATATTTAAAATAGAAAGGTGTTTATAAATGTTTACACCTCTAAATTTACAAAAAATATGAGGTGTTTGTACATATTTTACACCTGCGCAATAAGCATAAATAGTAGACTATCATAATCTATTGGGTTGATGGTCTTGAATTATTTGTGTTCTTTGATTTCTTAGAAGGTGCAAATGATACAAGCTCAACTACCCTCTTGAAGTTCTGGTACGATGAAGCCTTTATGTCGCTTGATTAAGATGAAGTAGTAGGTGGCCTTGATCTCACTTTTGCAGTAGATGAAATTATTGAATAAGGTGTTTGTACATATTTTACATATACACAATAAGCATAAATAGTAGACTATCATAATCTATTGGGTTGATGGTCTTGAATTATTTATATTCTTTGATTTCTTAGGAGGTGCAAATGATACAAGCTCAGCTACCCTTTTGAAGTTCTGGTATGATGAAGCCTTTATGTTGCTTGATTATGATGAAGTAACAGATGGCCTTGATCTTACTTTTACAGCATATGAAATTATTGAATCTAGATAAGTTGGTTGAGAACAAAATCTTAGATTTGTAGACTGTTGTGTTTGAGGCCTTGGAAGCTTAAATTTTCCAACATTATTCTGCAAAGGCATAGCATATTTGTTAATAGTCGTTCATATATAATAAAAAACCAACTGAGTTAATAAAATTACCTGAGATGGTGCATTTTCAGGTGCATGAAAGGTCTTAAAGTTGGGGTCTGAGTAGCCACAGGCTGAGAATAGTCATTTGGTATTTGTTGAGACTGAGAAGTATTAGCACTTGAATTTCTTCTTGATGCTCTATTATGCACACCCTAATTCAAAAGGAAAATGGAGTTGCAAATTGGAAAAAAAAAACATTAAACAATAATGAAATGCAGCCATATATGTGAGAGAAACATACCTAAGATGTGCTACCTCCATTTTCTTTTTGCTTTTACATTCTAATTCTTCTTTGCCAAGATGTTTCACCAGTGACAGATGCTCTACAGCCCCTTACATTATGCCCTCTTTGTTTGCAATTTCCACAAACCATATAACCACCCGATCTTAAAGTCTTATATGGATTCTTAGGCTCATTAGGGTTTCTAATCTTTGCTTATGAGGTCTGCCAGCTGATTTCCTCATAATATTAGGACGTACATTAGGGAAATTAGTTTTTTCCCATTGCTCATTGCTTGGTATAAGATATAACATATGCTTGTATATAGCCATATATGTTGCCTTTGAGTAATAATGATGAACATAGTCTTTAAGCCTCTCCCTATTTGTCCATATTGCACTAACTGCATGCTTGTATGGTATCCTTGACAAGTCTTAAAACCTGTAGCTATATGATTTCTTAGCCAAGTCCACCACATTTTTTGTATCACCAAAGTCAACTTCGTATTTCAATTCACCTGCAGGTGTGCAAAAATAATTCATATTTCAATTCACCTGTAGGTGTGTAAAAATAATCCTTGCTTTCAACCTTCTTCTTTTCTAAATTTTCTTGAGCATTTGGGAAAATGTCACCTTTATACTTCTTCATTGCACTTTCTTTAACATAAATTCTCTTCATTAACCTTCTTCTAATCCACTCAACCATAGTTAAAATTGGCATATCCCTTGTAGCTTTTATATAAGAGTTGTAATACTCACATATATTGTTCTGAATTGCATTAGATTTGGTATGATAAAAAAAAAAAAAAGCTCTAACCCAAGTTGCAGGATCCCTTTGCATCAGCTAGTCATAAGCTTTTACATCCAACTCTTTAAGTTTCTCCATATGATACTCCCAACTCTTTTTATTTCATGTGCCTGTTGCTACCCACAATAGATTCTTGTAAACTAAATCCTTAAAAACCAGCGTGAAGTTCTCAACAAGATGCTTCACATAATATTTGTGTTCAACACCAGGCATAATCTCCTTAAATGCTTGAACAAGTCCCTATTATATAACAAACAAACACAAACAAATTATAAAATGATTGAAAAATATTTAACATCGAATTAAGAGCAAACAAAACAACAGTGGCCATTACCTTCTATTGATCTGACACAAACACCCAACCTGTTTCAGCAGGTCTCCCAAAGTCTTCAAATAAGAGCTCCAAAAACCACTTCCATGAAATTTTCTCTTCAATATCAATAATGGCCATTGCAAGTGGAAACATCTTTTCATTCCCATCACGACCAACAGCACACAAGAGCTGTCCACCTATGGATGTTTTCAAATGGCATCCATCCAAGCCAACTATTGGTCTCAAATCTGAAAAATAACCTTATTTTTGTTGTGCAAATCTGATGTACATATACTAAAATACCACAATCACTTTAGGGAGTGAGGCAATTAATGATGATTCTTCTTCATCTTCTCTCATTGTCTCAAGCCTTGTTTGTAATTTCACCCAACTGCCAGGATTAGTAACCCTCACTGTTTTAGCATAATCACCAAGGCTCCTATACTACTCAAGCACATCTCCATATAGAAGTTGTTTAGCTCTCCATTTAGCTCTGTAGCATTTAGAGATTGTTATCTCATGACTAAGCTCCCTCTAAATTTTCTTTTGCATTGCATAAACATCCCATTTTGGATTATTTCTCAAGTCCTCTTTGTATTTTTGTTTAAGAAACTTCAAATTGATTATGTTATTATTCCATTCTCTTGGGCAAGAATGGACAGGCTTGGAGGTCTTTATATGAAAAGTGTTACTGTCCCAAAGTTTAGAAGCATAAATCCTGAATCTACACCTGCCTTTGCAAAGCGCAAAAACTTTCTTTGTTATTCTTGTTTAATATATAAGAAAAACCCCTCTTGATAGCCCATTCTTACAAAGCAGACCTGAAGACTTCAGCACTAACAAACATTATTCCCTTACAAAGTTGGGGATCTTGCATTGTTTGTTCATTGAAGTCAACATTAGCTCCATTATCTTCATCATCACTTCTTTTTAAGTTGCCATGCTCGTCATTATTTACTGCTTTTTCATTAAATTCTCTAAAATCTTCATCTGTCAAGTCATTAACCCAAACTCCAACCCCTGAACCAGCAACCCCTTCACCTGCTCCCCCATCACCTGAACCATCGTACCCTTGACCTACTCCCCCCTCACCTAAACCATCAGTTGTTGGTGTACCTGGTCTACTAGATGCTTCACCAATACCCACATTACCATCATCACCTTGTGGATAATCAGTCCTAATGTTAGTAAACATATCATCATCCGAGCCTTCTAGGTCATCATATAAATCACTCATCTCCCTTTTAAAGTCAGAATCTGCATCATCTTCTTCTTCTGAAAGTTTGTAATCACTATCAGATGTACTATTGTCTTCTAAATCCTTACTCCTCAAATCATTAATTAATTTTCCCATCAATGTATGAATATCATCATCTTCTTCACTCAAACCATCCTTTGACTCTTCAACAGACCCATCCTCTACATCAGTTAATTTCCCATCCTCTGTTTGATCAACTAACTCATCTTTATCACAATCAGAATAATTTCCAGCATCCCTTCACTGTTAAAAGCAAATTCATCATTTTCACCATCACTTTCTCCACTGAAATGCACATATATATCGTTATATGCATCATCAAATACATCTTCATTTAACACAACCACATCATCACTGTCCTCCTTACCATCTTCTTGATTCAAATCACACTCAACATTATCCAATCCAATAACATTTAAAGGAGGGCCCATACTGATAAAATAAATGTCAATATGTTCTTCATTCTTATTAAAATTTAGCATTTATTGACAAATTCTATCATCTATAGTTTCCACAATACCCTCAGGAGGTGACAGACCTGATATCTTATACCATATTATACACCCGCCTCTATACCCAAGATCTTTACAATACCCAAATAACTCAACATTGAAATATAATCAATGTCTACTTCTAGCCTATATGCTACGTAACCACCAAAATATGAGGTGTAATTCTCATCAGACCATTGTCCCCTATGGTGAAGTATGAGATTCATGAACTCAGTCATGTCTCTGTTGATACAAATATTCAGAAACAAGCTCATTTTTCAAACTATTTATTCAAACACCATTTTAATTACTAAAGAAAAAAATCAATAAAATCAAAAAATTTAAACAAAAACTATTTAAAAATGCATAGAAAACCTAAATTTTTGGTAAATATGTTTACTATGCATCAACGATTTCATTATTCAAGAACCCGAGCATGCAATAGATGAAAATTAGAGCACTTTTTAGTAGATTTTGATGTATCTTGTTCTTGAAGCTAAACCCACACCAATAGCCTCCCAATACCTTGCTTCCCATGTCAAGAGTTGTTACCAATTTCACTACTCTTTCTTCTTTCCCCCAATACTTCTTCACTTCTTCGTTTCTAATGTAAACTATTATGTCTTCAATTGCTCAACCACACACACAATTTTGCCTTCAAATCAACAGATTTCAGTCCATTTTTACAGATTTGATTTAGATTTAGAGAGTATTCAGCTTAAATGAACTCCATTTTAAGTAAATGAATAAGTGTTAAAACATATTTTAAGACTTAGGGTTTTTTAGTATAAAGTTCCCCCCCCCCCCCCCTTTTTTTTTATTTGACACGTTGGCTTATGCCTTTAACTAGGCAGACGATTTTGCCCTTCGCCACGTCAACAGTATAAACGGTGTTAGCTGAAATTCCATTCTTTGTTGATGGTCCGTTACACTGGGTACCACTTTGTTAGGGTTAATATCAAGGGTCAGAAAGTGCTTAGGGCTCAAATCACAAGGTAGTTTTTTGTAATTTTCCTTTATGAAAATCTAAACTTATTGTCACTTGTATCTAAGGTTCAGCATGTGTCTTGGAGAACCCGAATTGGTTCAAAAAACTGAACTAAAAATCTCCGTTGACCGTTTGACTTTCTCCGAATCCAACTATCCCAAAAAAAATTTTTGGGTCGGGTCTAGAGAATTTGAATTTTTCAAACCGAGATCTGTCCCGAACTGTTTCGAATTGCACTAACCCGAACAACCAAAACTAGAACTGATAATTTAATAGAATTAGAGTTATATATACATATATATATTATAAAGATTAACATTATATTATAAAGATTTTTGCAATAATTATGTTTAATTTATCAATATTAGGCCTACTAATTTAAAATATAATCTAAAATAATGTCATTTTAATTATTTGAAATAAAAATTTCACTCATCAATCAAATAATTTTAAATCACAAAAAATAAAAATTAAATTAATAAATAGCATTTTAGAATATTATAATATAATTTTTGTTAAAAAATTTAAATTCATCTTCAATTATAAAATTGTAATATAATATACTTTTTAATAGCTATGGTGTTGTTATTATTATTTTATCATTATTTATATAAATTTTTCATAAAAAATATAATAATTATATGGTATATCAAAGTATATTATAAAAATTTTAACAAAATTTTACTAGTAAAAAATAATAATAAATAAAATTATAAAAAATTATTTAATTTTATGATAAAATTATGAAATGATTTGTAGTTTGATAATTTAATTTGAATTATATCTTTATTTATTTTTTAAATTGGAGAAGAACTGATCTCCGAATTGAATTGAACCGATAATGGTAATATGGAGAAGAGTCGATCTCTGTACCAAATTGACCCACAAATTTTAATCTCCGAATTGAATCGAACCAAAAATTTGAGACAATTTTAGAGACTTAATTTTTAATTTTTTAATATTTTAGAGCAATTATGGAAAATTGTATTCTCCAAACCTAAACCGAACCGTATTCACTCCTACTTATATCAACTGAAATTAATTGATCTTAGGTAATAATTAATTGATGATGGTTGAGAATATAATAATCAATGAGGTTATTTGATACTCTCTTTAGATTTTTTGGGATAGATCCATAAGCTACATGATCAAAGATGAAAATGACCCTAATATATAAATGGAATGAAATATTAGAATAAAAAGTGACATGAAATATATATATATATAAATATTGGCTTTTTTCTCTCGTCGTTTACTAGATAATATATAATATGACCACGCAAAATGTCGAAGCAATCTTTTTCGGATTTGCTATTTGGAGCTGCCCCAACATCTCATCTGAGACCTGAAATCTAGTGTCTCTGTCTAATTAAGTTACAGTTGGCTGGTCAAATTTTCAATCTTTTCATTTTGTTTTTTTATTGTCTCAATATTTACTGAATAAATTTGACAAAAAATAAAATCTACGTATTTTCTTTTTTTACATATATATAAGTAAATACTCATTTTTTTTTAATATAGACAGCAATAGTGTACCTAACTATTGCGAGTAGCTCCCTCAAATTTATTTTTACTTATTGAAATTAAATCTAAGATCGAGTTTATATCTATGCTTATTATTATTATTATTATTATTGATAAAGATTTATTTCATTGTTAAAAGATTAAGGGGAAAAAATCTATTCTTATCTTTATTTTTAAAAATTATTCATTATATTATCATATTTATATTATATACACACGTGTATTTTTCTTTAAAAATTTTAGAATAAATAAATGTATAAAATTTATTTATAATAAAAATATTGTACAGTAGTATCTATTTATATCTATTAATCATAATTTAGATACAAGAAATGAATATTTAAATTATGAATGTTACAATATAATTTTTTTTAACAAAAAATAAATTATATCATTCATATATTTTTGTTTTAACAATAAATATAATATCATTAATAAATATGAGCCAGTAGATATGATTTTGGCGAAACGTAGTACACTTAAAAATGAATTGAGAAGTCAACGAGGGAGTAATTAAGTGATAATTCCTTTATAGTGACATCTTGAGAGCAGTATTTAATTCTTACGGTCATCAATTTAAGAAGAAAAAAGCTACTTCTGTTGTACAATCCATCAAAATTTAAGCCATATAATTTATATATTAAGAAAAATGAATTTGAGAAAAAAAAGGAAGGAAACAATTTATCATTATTATGGTCAATAACTTTTTAAAAACCGAATATAACAACATATACAGCATTTTTATTCGCTTACAAATTATCTCCAAAATAATAGCTAATAAAAATAATTTATTTGTATAAAACAAAATTATGCTTCATTATTGGTAACTCGTTTTCGGAACGTTTAGATCCTGTTAATAAGTAAATCAACAAGAGTAAGGTGAGTAGTGAGAAAGATCCCCATAAACACTGGAATGCCTAAGTTAGAAAGGGTTGTAAGGAAAGAGATCTTATGCTAGAAAAATAAAGTGTATCGAGAAAGAGAATGAATAATTATCGATATGAGAAATATAAGTAGTATATATAGAGAAAGTGTTAGTCAAATATGAGAGGAATAGAAGTTTATCTTGAATAGGGATTTTTGTCTATTTAGGATATGGAAATCCTCTTCCTAATCGAGCATTTTCCTAGTTGGACACTCTTCTTGATTGAATATTCTTTCTCTTATTCTTTATTTGGAGGATTACAACCCTTATTGGAATATAATATGAATGTGGGGTATCGATTATATATAATAAGTTGATGGGCATATTAATATAATTGTATTTGTGACTAGTTTCAAAAAAAAAATTGTTTTTGTGACTTGTTTCAGTGTTTGGTGCGGTATGCATGTGTGTGTGAAGAGAGAGGAATAGGGTTGGCAGTGTTGCTTTGTGTTTCAATTATTTTTGTAGTATTTGGACAAAGAAACAAACATATCTTCTTATCTTCATCCCTCATAACGTTCTGCCATTTTATCTATATGCATGGTTATTCCTTATTTAATTAGGTCTTTTAAATAAGAGAAAAAAAATTACTAACATTACGCATGGCAATTACAGTAGTGATTTTTTAAAAAGAATGGAAGGGAGGGAAATAAAAACTATAAATTGTATTATGTTTGGTAATTTAAAAAATTAATTAATTAAAGAAAAATGGAGAAAAATATTTAAAAAAGAAATAATACTTTAAATTACAATGTATTTTGGAATTGAAATATTTTACATCTCAATTTGTAAGTATAATCAATTTCATTTTTTACAAGGAAATGAATCATCTATTAACTTTTAACAGTCAAATAATACAAAATTTAATTCTCTTTCTATTATCTTCTCTTTCTTTATATTCCCTTCAATTTATGCATAGTCTAAATGTATCTGTTGTTATTATTTTTGGCTCAAAGATCAATTATACAGGTTAACCTTTATTTTTATAGTCAATTTAATTTTGATCTATACATTTATTTTAATTTTTAAATTTCGTATCATTATAAGCTATTATTAATTATATTTTGTCAAAATAAATAATAAGTTAATTAAAATAATTATGAAGTTAATTGTTAATTTATTTATAAATTTAATAAATTATTAAATGATCATTTATATTTATTTAAAATTTTAAATTATTTTCTTCTTTCTAAAATATGTACTAAAAATGAGTTAAATATATTGATGGTATATCATAACGGTGTCAAAAATATATCTTTTAGGGTAAATATAAATAAATACTATGTGGTTTAGATATTTTATTATCAGGGGGTTTATGATTTCTTTTGTTACAATTCAATACTCTATAATTTCATATTCTTACTACTTAAATGATAAAAAAAAAAATTATAGCTTATTGATTTCTCTCTCCTCTAACATTTAAAAAATTTTAATTTTAATTTTAATTAATTTATCATAATTAACACGTCTTTATAAAATTATTATAGTTTTGTGAAGAATTATATTCTATCCCTATTCGGTATATATATTTTGTATAATTTTAAAAAATATATTTTCATTATTTTAATATGAATTTTGTAATGGTGTCACTACCCATAATTAATGCTTACTATCTTTCTGTTAGGTAAAAATATTATTATTATTATTATTACCATGTAAAATTATTATGAATATAGTTATTTTTTTTTCATCTATCAAATTATATTAAAATTTTAATTATTAAATATTTGAGAAGAGAGAAATTATAAATTGTAAAAAAATTATCATTATAGGATATAGTGAATTGTAAAAATATTTGACATTCAAAAAATATTGAACATGAGTATACAGTTTGTCTTTATAGAAGAGCATGATTGGTAATAGTCATAATTGGTGATTTTTTTAATGAACACTTATTGCCATATGTAAAAAGACAAAAAAAAATTGGAGGTTATTTTAATATTGTCTGTAATATTAATTAATATTTATTTTTTAAATTTAATTTTTTAAAAATTTTTTATTTGAATCTAAAATTTAAAATATATTAAAATAAATTTATCGTATAATGATTTAAATATATATAACTTGTAAATTATTTTTTTATTAATATAATTTATAAAAAAATTTAAAATAAAAGGATAAAAATTGCATTAGCAATGTCACTATAAATTTCGCTAGTTGCAATCATTTTCCCTCTTTTAATATTGGCCCAACATGTTTCATGTGGTCTAACATGTAGTGTCTGTGTGGTGAGAGCCTCTTGCATTTTCGCCTATATATTAGAGTAGTAGGGCTACATGTCATCCTCGCAAACACTTTTAACATCTTCTACTCTAGTCTACAAATTGAAGAAAATGAAGTCCTTCATCCCTTTCATCTCTCTTTTCTTATTTCTTTTGGTAAGCATTTTTAGTTCATAAAGATCAATTCGGCTAATCACTAAATCAAAAGACAATTGTTAAAATTAATTGATAGAAATCGTTCTTATTAAAATGATGTCTCAAATTCGTGTCGTATATGCATGGTTACATTAAATTAGTGAGTAAATGATTTTTTTTAATTTTTATAGTCTTACTTAAATTGAATTGAATTAATTAGAGTATAATAGGCTTTGAATTAATTTCATTTATAAATTTTAATTTTTTTAACGACATGATTTCATTAATTTTTTTTTTTATCATGAGCAGGTTGCTAGCACCGTCAATGCTAGAAAAGATGTGGCCGAGTATTGGACGAGAGGGATCAACAAAGATCAACCATTACCAGAAGCTGCTGCAGATTGTCACACGGCTGAAAATTCTAAGCTAAATATGGTGAAACCAGAGCAAGCAAAAGATTTCATGAAGGATTTTAAGCAACCTGATTTGTCGATTTATCATAATGATGTAAAATCAAGGCAAACAAAAAATTTCTTTGGCGATTTTAAGCAACTTGACATGTCGATTCATCATAACAATGCAGAACCAAAACAAGCAAAAGATTTTGTTGCCAATTTTAAACAACCTGACGTATCGATTTATCATAATGATTTAAAACCAAAGCAAACAAAATTTTTTGTCACTGATTTTAAGCAGCCCGATGTATCAATTTATCATAATGATATAAAACCAGAGCAAGCAAAAGTTTTTGTTACCGATTTTAAGCAACCTGACGTATCGATTTATCATAATGGTATAAAACCAGAGCAAGCAAAGGTTTTTGTCACCAATTTTAAGCAGCCCGATGTATCAATTTATCATAATGATGTAAAACCAAATGAAGCAAAGATTTTCATCACTGATTTTAAGGAACCGGATATATCGATTTATCATAATGATGTAAAACCAAATGAAGCAAAGGTTTTCGTCACTAATTTTAAAGAACCGGATGTATCAATTTATCACAATGATGTAAAACCACAGCAAGGTATGTTATTTTCTGAGGATTTTGAGCCGAGGCCTAATGTATCAGTTTATGACAATGGTGCTCTCAAAGAAGAGAAGAAGTCTTTCGACAAGGACTCTGAGCCAAGGCCGAAAGTATCAGCTTATGATAGTGATGTTGGTGTTAAAGAAGAGAAGCCATTCGTTGATGATTTCGAGCCAAGGCCAAATGTTTCAGTTTACAGTGAATAGAGGAGAAGCTGATCGATGTCTGAATTCATGCAAGAACTGAATGGTGACCCTAGTTATATCATGTTGTACGTATGTGTGTTTTTTAGTTATGTTTCATGGTGTGTTTTTTAGTTATGTTTCATGGTGTGATAAGAAGTGATGAATAAAGACTTCTTCTATCTAGGTTGTGCGCCAATTTCTTGTACTATGTAATGAAGAAGCTTTTTGCTTCATTATTGTGTGCTGAATGAAGCTTGATGATGCATTCTTGTACATTAATTGATGGGAGAAATTAATGTTTAGTGTTAAATATAAAGATCAAGTGATGACAGCAAACGATTAAATTCTATAAATTTTACCCATAGTATAAGTAATTTTTTCAATAGTTACTTTCAGAAAATTCGACTACTTTGGATCAAACAAAAAACTAACGTAAAAGAAGTTTGTTTCTTCATAAACAAAATTTGGACTTAAAATTTTAATCAAAATACAAAAATATAAATGATTCGAATATATAATCCAAACCATAGTATTAGTATAGTATTCCAAAAGGTGCCATTAGTTGTTACAACTTAATTTGAAACCCCACTAAAATGAATATTCACAAATATTTATGTTAAAGCGAGTCCAAAATAATTATAATTATAATTATATTTATTCATTTTAATATCTTATCCATATCAATACTCACTTCAAACTCAAAATTAATATTAATACCTTTAAATACTCCAAAATTAAAATTCCAAAAGGTATTTAAAGGTATTAATATTAATTTTGAGTTTGAAGTGAGTCCAAAATCCAGTTTAAAATTTTGTCTACAAGCTTTATCATCTAATGAAAATTAAGTGATTAAATAATATTTTCATTTTATAGTAAAATTATCACTAAAATGAATATTCACAAATATTTATGTTAAAGTAATTTCAAACTCTCACAAACTTGGAACCAAATTTGAAAGTATTGACATGGATAAGAGATTAAAATGAATAAATATAATTATAATTATTTTAATTTATTTATTATATCTAATTGTTAAATTTAATACATTTAAAATATAAAAAATAATTTAAATAAATAAATATATCCACAGTTCAAACTATAAAATACTAAAAATATTTATCACTCATCACATCAACTCTTTGAATGCAGGACATGTAAAGTTCTTCTCATATCTACATGTTTCTATTGGGCTTATTGCTTGTTTTTGGACTTTCTGAAATGGGCTTTGTGTTGCTTCTTAACATGGACTACTTGAGTACAAGGCCAGGCCTATTTACTTTACAAAATGTACACAACAACCGCAATCATTAGCTTTTCAGTATCCAGTCTTTTTCAGGCCATAGATTAACATTCCAACGTCAAAGTCTGAAAACAATCAAACTGTTAACGGTCTAGATCAACAAATACATGAACCCCTACCACGATATCGTGAACCGACAATGCAGACGAACACAGACAATCAATCCACAACAAATCTGCTAATACCAGTTTCAACTTTCAGCACTCCGACTCAACAAAACTCGCTTCATATGACCTGGAAACAGCAAATTCGCACCTCCTAATAACAATTCACAAAAATGGCGTATATCATCTTCGCTCCTTAGAGACCGAAAAGAAAACCCTCACACCAATTTCAGTCACAATGGAGGAGAAGCCGGCGGGGAGCTCAGCCACGGCGGGAGGAGACTCTCCGGCATCAGCTGAGCCGGCTTCATCGTCGCGGCGGCGAGCCGGTGGACAAAAGAGGAAGGCAAACGCTTTATCAACATCAAACTCTTCATCTACACCGTCAAAACGGTTAACTCGAGAGAAAGCAGCGATCTCTCAAATTCCGATCCATAACGGTGGTCCGCTGACCAGAGCGCGGCAGAGTCCTAACAATTTTGGATCTTTGGGTTCTTCGGCGGCCGGTGGACTAAGGGTGCAGGAGAAGTTGGCTGTGGCGGCGACTGCGACGGCGATGGAAGCAGCGGCAGCAGCGGCATTGGAGGAGGAGGCGAGTAAGTTGGAGGAGTTGAAGGGGGCGATAGAAGCGGAGTTTGAGGTTATTAGATCTCGGGACACTAATGCGCATGTGGTGCCTAGTCACTGTGGTGAGTGTTTGTTTGTTTTGAATTTCAGGTTATGGAATTTGATGGAAGAGTAGGTCAGAATGGAGAAGAATTTGAACCAATAATAAAGTGGTAGTGAAGTTCTTTTCTCGTTAGAGCTAAATTGTTTAATCTAGTTGTTATCCATTTCGTTACTGAGGTAAACGATGAGAGGAAAAAAGAAAGTGAGAGTTTTTATTTCATTCCTTTGCTGAATTAGTTTTCTGTTTGTTTGGCTGACAACGCATACGAGATAGGGTCAATGTTAATCTTTTGTCCCCCGGTAATGTTGATTTTTGTTTTTCATGATAAGGGGCGGCTTTTAGAATGTATTCTACTTTTGGTGTTAACTTTGAACTGGGAGCTCATCTCAAAATATTGGCTGCGTTTTACCATGTTGCAGTTTACTTTTTTCTGTTTCTAGTAAAACATTCTTCAGCATAAGACATTTTCAGTTCTGTATTTTGTTAAAATTGCTTTTGAAACCTCAATTTTCATGCATTTAGTTATATTCTGTTGGAAGTTGTTTGATGGCAAGGTTCTTATGGTTGTCTAAGTAAGGGTATGACAAATCATATGTCCTACCACTGACTATCTGAGAAGTCACTGAATTGGGCCATGCTACTTTCTTTGGATTTCAGGCTGGTTCTCATGGACAAAGATTCACCCCCTTGAAGAGCGCGTGCTCCCTTCATTCTTCAATGGAAAGTCCCAAACCCGCACACCTGATAGCTACATGGAGATACGTAATTGGATTGTGAAAAAATTTCATTCAAATCCGAATGTGCAGATTGAATTAAAAGATCTGTCAGAGCTTGAGGTTGCAGACATTGACGCAAAGCAGGAGGTGCTAGAGTTTGTGGATTATTGGGGATTGATAAATTTCCGCCCATTCCCACCAAGAGATTCTTCTGCCAATGCTGATGGTGATGGAGCATCAAATAAAGATTCATTGCTTGAAAAGTTGTTCCGCTTTGAAGCCATTCAACCACGCACCCCTGTTGTTCCTAAGCCTAATGTCTCTACTCCAGCTTTGTCATCTGGGTTGTTTCCCGAGTCTGCAGTTGCAGAAGAGTTGGTGAGGCCTGAGGGACCATCTGTTGAGTACCACTGCAATTCTTGTTCAGCTGATTGCTCTCGAAAACGCTACCATTGCCAGACACAGGTTGGTTGTTTCCTAGAATTTATTGGTTACTTGCTAGTTTTTTGAGCATAAATAGTTAAATTGATGTACTGAATTGTTATCGAAGCTTGCAGTTCTGCACCCCTTGCACTCAAAGTGCTGACTGGTTGCGCCTATACATATTAATAAAATAAATTATCTCCTGATTGACCGTATTACCATTTTTATGCACAAAATGAGGATAAAAATGCATGCTAAACATGTTAAGTATTAGATATTCTGCAATATTGAAAGGGTGCTATTCCATTTTCGTATGCCAAATTCTCCTTTTTTTTTTCTTCCTTTTAACAATGTTGTCAGAAATACTTCTATGCTAATCTATTCATGTTTGGGACAGTGTGTTAAATTGCAAGGTTCCTTCTCATATACAGGATTGAATTTGGAATGCTGTTATGCTAAGGGATGGTTATAATTAGATTACAAAAAGACTTCAATTTGCACTAACAAATAGATTATTGATAGAACATGATGTATAGAATTGTGAACCTGGTTCGAATTCAGATCAATACATACGCATGTATGTGTGGACGTCTGTGCTTATTTGCTCTTATTCAAGTTTAAGAAATGTGAAGAGTTACAACATCTGCAAAAAGAGCAGCAGAGGAGTATCTCTTGTACTCTATGTGATTGACTTGCACGTGAGACAATTGTCTGAGTTGACCTCTAGCTCTGGCTGTATATGGCCGGTGAAGCTTTGAATGAATGATTTTTATGTCTTAGTAGGATTTGATGATTGATGGACTAGTTTGACATGATTTATATCCACCATAATCTTCATTCCTTCTGATTATGTTCTTGTTGACAGGCAGATTATGATTTATGTGCTGATTGCTTTAATAATGGGAAATTTGGCTCAGACATGTCATCATCTGATTTTATTCTCATGGAGCCTGCCGAGGCACCTGGCCTAAGTGGTGGAAAGTGGACTGATCAAGAGACCTTACTTCTCCTTGAAGCATTGGAACTTTATAAAGAAAACTGGAATGAAATTGCAGAGCATGTTGCCACAAAAACCAAAGCTCAATGTATATTACACTTTGTCCAAATGCCAATTGAAGATGTCTTTTTTGACCGTGAGAATGATGTAGACGACAGTTCCAAAGAAAGTACAGATCCACCTGCAATCATTGATGAAACTTCTGCTGTTAAAGATGGGACTGAAACAGGTGAGGATAAAGCCAGCGCTAAGGAGGATCAACCACTGACTTCCCCAATGGAAGATGCAAATGAAGTAAAAAATTGTCAGGAAAATGCAAAACCTGACAATGCCAACGACAGTGCCAATGAAGCGGTAATTGATGATGAAACTTCAAAATCAAAAGATATTACTGAAGTGAAGGCTGCTCCACAAACGGATGAAAATTTTGCGCTCAAAGCTCTTACAGAAGCATTTGAAGCTGTTGGTTGTCCATCTACTCCTGAAAACCGACTTTCATTTGCTGAGGTTGGGAATCCTGTCATGGCTTTGGTAAGTAAAATAGTCATATGCAGAAGATTAAGGCATTTCATCGAGTGTATCTGGAAAAGAACTTACTATTACCCAAAAAAATTCAGCAAATTCCTTTTGATTGTGATGTTTACTTTGGCAACAACAGACATGCTCCTGCCCAAAAAGAGCTGTTCTCACGCGTTTCAAAGTGTAACATAAAGCAACAGTTTGCTATTACTTTGTCATTTTTTCACATCTCAAACGTGCTTTATATAATTTTCTCTCCCTCTCTTGATACCCTGGTCTTTGTCTTTGTGTGCTTCACCCAACTCTGCCTTTATGTTCCAATGCTTTCAAAGTAGAATGATGAAAAGTGTAGCCATGAGACATGCCTCTTGCTCTCTGCCATTATTCTGTACAAGTAGAAAGATGAGAAGGTAGCCGTGCAACATGCACGTCGCCTTGTGTTTTCACCTTTGACATGTAGCCAATGTCTCTCTTGCTCACTCACCGTCTCTCCGCCTTTATTCTGTACAAGTAGAAAGATGAATAGGGTAGCCATGCAACATGCACACTGTGTTGTGCTTTCATCTTTGACTTGCAGCCAATGTCTATTTAATTTACATGTTATCCCTTATTTTTGTAGGCATCATTTTTGGGAAGATTGGTGGGAAGGGATGTTGCCACTGCTTCAGCACAGAGCTCTTTGAAATCATTAAATAGTGATTCCCCAGGCGTGGAGCTGGCAGCAAGGCACTGCTTTCTTTTGGAAGATCCGCCAGATGACCAGAAAGGACCAGCTGATATTGATTGGTTTGTAAACCTTTTCCCATAATTGAAATTCTGCTTGGCATTTTGAAGGTTTGTGTCTCATGTAATAAGACATTTGCAGCAGGGCCACTAAAACAGCTAATATGGATGCTTCAAAAGACAAAAAGGTGGGCCAAACCGAGAGAGGAAACGACTCTCCGTCAAATGATCACAATAACAAGAAAATTGAGGATTCCCCTCCAGAAGAGAAGCAGCCTCCAGATTCTGCAAATGAAGAATCCAACGACAATGTAGATACTGTAAATAATGCAGGCATTGCAATTCCTCATGAGGAAACTGCACCTGGTAAATTGAAGGAATCTAATGAATCAGTGTTAAAAAATGAATCTGAAACGGGTATTCTAAAAGAATCAAATGAGATATCATCCAAGTCTGAATGTCCTCCAAGTTCCATGAAGGAGACAGAAGGATCATTAGCTACTGCACGTTCTCATCCTGCAGGAGTCCCTGAGGATGTGGAGATGGTATCGGCTTTGAGACCTTCTGATGATAATGAGCCTTGTCAATCAGTTGCATTAGTGTCAGTTGAAGAGCACTCTGCTGCAGAAGCATCAAAGGATGTGGACATGGTATCAGATTCTTTGCCCTTGGAGAAAAATGAGCAGCAGCAAAAAGTGAAATCAAATTCAGCAGGAGACCACTCTCACCCTACAGAAGCACCAAAGTATATAGAGATGTTGTCTTCACTGCGTTCAGAAACAAAAGAACCTCAGCAGCCAGTTGCATCAAACTCGGTAGTTGAAAATGGAGGAACTGCAGGTCTCTCTCTTTCTCTCTCTATCTCTACCCTGTGTAGATAGGTTGTCTGCAGAAGGGTCTAGTTAGATTTGCAATGATGGAATTCAGAGAATTGGGAAATCATTCTGTTTTTGTTTATTAAGGGCCCAATATATTAAAGTTTCCTTCAATTAATTTGTGAACTTAGCTGATTGTCAGTTTCCATCTAATTTTATTTTCATTTTCTTTTCTTTTTCTTCTTTTCCACAGCTGAGGACCAAAATGACAGCAAGAAAGAGAAGCCTGATTGTAAGGAGATAAAAAATGACCATAACGTTGATAAAGTAAAGAGTGCTGCAGTTTCTGCACTCTCAGCAGCAGCAGTTAAGGCAAAACTTCTTGCAAACCAGGAGGAACACCAAATCCGACAACTTGCTGCATCATTGATAGAAAAGCAGGTATTTTGATATGCCATTCAGTTCTCATGTGCTGCTATCTATCCTTGATTATAGAGGGTTAACCTTTCTGTCTATCTTTGCAGTTGCATAAGCTGGAAACAAAATTGGCTTTCTTTAATGAAATGGAACATGTAATAATGAGAGTTAGGGAGCAGCTTGACAGGTCAAGGCAAAAGCTGTACCATGAGAGAGCGCAGATAATTGCAGCTCGACTTGGGATACCACCATCCTCATCCAGAGCAATGCCACCAGCATTACCCTCCAATAGAACCACAATGAATTTTGTTGCAAACTCAATTCCAAGACCACCTATGAACATGAATTCCCAAAGGCCACCAATGTCAAGACCCATTGGGCCATTGCCTACCCCTTCTAACCCATTTGTATCAACAACTAGGGCAGGAAATTCAATTCGGCCTTCTGGCCAGGATAAACTTTCCCCAGTTGTGACAAAGTAGTCTTTCTTCAGGAGGCATGTGAATAGAGTTCAATTGATTTTTATACAGCAGTTAGTTACAGCCATTTTTCTGAGTGAGTATCCCATTCTATTCATTTTATATTCTGGGACTTTGGCTTCCAATTAGTTACGAATCTTTTTCAAGAATAGTCCTGATAATCACTTGGCAGTTAAAATGGCTGGAAGATGATGGTCTGTAGCTGCTGTCTGCCCTTTTTTTATGACTGGCACTTTTACAATTCTGATTTTATTGCATGAAGCAAATGATTTTTATTAATATTTGCATCGTAGGAGACAGTTTTGATGTCTAGGGCTTCTGATGTCATGAATGAGATGCATAATTTTTATGCAACCTTCATGCTGAGTTTAATGAATTTTGCTGCCAAGTCTATTTTATCTCTAGCATGTTTAAATGAGTCTCAAGTCCACTCGGTTGGTTATCTTACAGAAAGTTGATGCATCTAATGCAGCTGTCTCTGTTCTTAATGCTGTTTTCTTCATTGTTATTTTCTTTGTTGCGTATATCATTATGGGTTTCATAGCTTAGGGCTTGAGCATTTTGATAATATGATTTCTTATACTTTTCATCTTGAACCCAGTTGATACTATAAGGTTCTCAAGGTGTGGTTTTAACTCCGGCAGTAGAGCCACCATCTGAAGTTCATATTTGTATGTATAGCTGGTATTTCATCCATGAAATGTCGCTATCGAGTGTCTTCCTTGCAAAGCTGTTGTTGGAGTGTGGTCTGACAAGCAGGAGCATTAGGCCTAATAGAAGTAGGAAAGTATGGGGATGAAAACTTAACAACTTACAGCTTGGATTTTTGCTGATGGTTGCCAATTCGTAAGGTTTAGTCAGAATATGTTGTAGACATTATGAATTAGTGTCACCTAGTGTGCAATGTTATCTAGTATTTGTATTTCTCACTGCTCTGAGATTGGAGGCCGCCAATGCCCAGTTGTGTAAGAAAATTCATATTTGAATTAATGAATTAACAGACGCCCTTTTTCTTTTCTCGATTTGTTTTCAACATCAGGAATTATACAAGTAAACAAAAATGCTTATGGGAATTTTTCCCTGTAAGGGGCCATGATATGCAAATTGGAGGCACAGAGTTAGAATATGTTCTTTTGTTCGACATAATTAATTCATGGCAATTCTTACCGTTTATATTTCAATTGATTTTGGAATTTTCTTTTTCGTGCATGACCTTATTGTGTTCAATAGAAAAATGCTATACAGCAACCCAAGCCGAACATCTTCACCCATGGATCAAATATGAATTGTCTAATCCTCAAGGACTGGTTGAGGATTAATGAAAGGTAAAATGTCTTAAAAAAAAATTTGGATATTAATGAAAGGTAATTTAAAAATGAAATAATTAACTAATGAAAAAAAAAATCAAATATTTCAAAACAAATTATATTTACCTCCTTGAGGTTAGGTATAATTAATATTTCAAAACTTCATATTTCAAAATCAAATATTTACCTCTCTAAATTTTTATATACCAACACTTGAGAACTTATGTTAGCTTTTTTTGTAAAATAAAAAAACTATTATACCTTTATTTTAGTATGTGTTTTCTCTAATCTTATTACATATTTACATCTAATCTCTAGCATTTACTTTTCTCCAATTTTTATATTTTTTAAAAATTAAAAAAAAAGTTTAAAACTATTTTTAACTTTTTTTAAAATTTTTCAGAAATATTAAAAAAGATTTTTATGAACTTAATTTTTTTTTTAAATTATAAATGCATATTTTAAAAGTAATTTCACCAATTCTCATTGTTATTCAAATATAAACTTTGGAGTAAATGCTAGGGATTATATATAATGAGGTTAGAGATTCAAATATAAACTTTTGTGTAAATTTTAAAGATTAATATGTAATGGAGTCAGAGAAAACACATGTTAAAACAATAGCATATCTTTAGTGTACTCATGCATGGTGAAACTTGCAACTTTCATCCCTCTGCATCTACACCAACCATTGGAATCTTTTTAGATAACTTTTACATAGCAGTTTCCTCCTGTTAATGCTGCAGTTGGCCACAAATAGCTAACATGCCTACATTATTTTAATGGCAAACATCATATTGTAATTATCCATCATCATTCTCCACATCTTCTAGTGTTTCACAAGTTATATTTCTGAATGTACAACCCACAAAAAGTACAAATATGGCATATCAAACTGCAACACATGGTCCGGAAAATCAACATATACCATGCGTTTAGCAGCTACTTTTTCAAATCCAAAATGAACACCAATTTGCCCCCCTCATTGCAGAGCTATAGTTTCACATTCAAAATGATAACATCAGATTACCCACCTATAATTCTGAAAAGAATAAAGAGTTGACAAGGAGAAATTTTCTAATGTATAGATTTATCCAATATATCCCTTGAAATAACTCAAATATCTTGATAGCTGAAAGAAAAAAAAAACATTATAATTATAGTAGTATCAGGACTAGCGAACAATATGCGATAGTGCCTAACAAGAAATCAAACACAACCTGAACAAATCAAGTAGTTTTACAGAAAGGCACCCAGAACTGGCACCAATTGACCAATTTGCTTCCCGCAAATACTAATGTACAGTATAGCCTTCATACATAACAATAGGAATGCTAAAAAGAGGCCGAATCATTATAACACTTGTAGAGGTACTTATTGATGCTGAAGAATCAACCCACCATTTAGCATTCACATCCAGTAGACCTAGGCTGACTGCTAGTTCCAACATCAATGGTATCAGGCAAGTATCTTCGCAACCATCAAATTGCAGCCAGAAACAATAGAGCACCAAAAAAAAAAAGTTATATCAGTATATTTCAGATAATATGAAATTAAAATGGATAAAATGCTATTCCAGATAGCTTGTAAATCGATATGGTAGACATTAGCAGGTTCAACTACACCACTCAAATTATCTAGTTGATCAGGGGAACAAAGTTAAACATTCACTAGGTAATTAAAATTCAAAAAGAACCAGAGAATGACTAGATATATTTCTTGATTACAATAAATACTAAAAGTCAACAAGACATGTCACTTCAGAGGCACTCTATTTTAATGTGCAATGCAAACTTCATAAAATGGACAATTTGGTCAAACTAATCGATGTGCATTTCAGAACATGTGTAGTCAATACAAAAGAAGAAAAAGACACATCGGTGTTCGTAGAGAGAAATGGTTAATTTTGCAGCTTACATCTCTTCCTCTTCCCCACTCTTCAGGGCATTCTTAGCTATGCATTGGAAAGCTTCCTCCACATTAATGCCTTCTTTAGCAGAGGTCTCAAAGTATGGAATATTCCCTTTTGATGCACACCAAGCTCTAGCCTTTTTTTCTGAAACCTGAAACCAAGAGATGCAGTGCACATAAAAGAACTATAAATAAACGCATGCTCAAAAAGATATGAAAGTGTACAGTGCAACAAGTTGAAGAAGATACATACCACTCTACTGTTACCACCATCCACATCAATCTTGTTTCCAAGGACAACAAAGGGAAAATTCTCAGGATCTGAAGGACTTGCCTGCAGACAGATATATTTGCAGATATATATCAAGAGAATAACTGATCAAATAATGGAATCTATTACAGATAGATAAAAGAGATACCTGAATAAGGAATTCTTCTCTCCAGTTATTGAGGTTATCAAATGACTTCATTGAATTAACATCATATACAAGAACACAACAATCAGCACCACGATAGAAAGCAACACCAAGACTCTGAAATCTTTCCTGGCCAGCTGTATCCCAGATCTACCAAAACAACAGAACATAAATTGTTTAGATACATTACCAAAACCAAAACAATAGCACATGACCAGTAAAAATAAAATGGGAATTAATATGCACCAAATAGACTATAGATGAACAAAACTAGTGTAAACACAACAGCCTCAGCGAAAATTGTACACATGAACTATAGATTATACCCAAACATATACGCTCTTATCCAGTTAAAAATATAAACCATTTTAAGTCAATGTAATTGGCGCTTGAGTACACAAGTGGAATTATATGTTAAAATCATATTATTTATGAGGGTAGACCATGTAATACTACGAACCTGTAAAGTGAAGAGCCTGTCCTCAAACTGTACTTCCTTGGTCAAGAAATCAGCTCCAATTGTTGCCTTGTATTGATTGCTAAACTTTTTATTTACATATCTAAAAAGAAACAAGTCAAGAAAACAATACTAGATAAAAAGCATACATTTCTTTTTTCCTTTATAAACCAAATTGTATCTTTTTTAAAAAAATTCAAAAATCCAAAAAGCTGAAGGATACTGATTCATCAAAGATGTCTTTCCCACCCTGTAAGAACCACAATAAAATGCAATATGTTAACTTGCAGTTTCATCACCCAAAAAAAATTAAAAAAAAAAAAAGATGCCCATAAGGCAAAATTAGCAATAAATGCATTATTAGGCAAATAATCTTGAGAATTCAAAATTCAAATCACTTGACAAGTATATATATACACACATACACGCATTGCAAGTGCATGTTCTTGGATGCAATAATTCAATTGAATTGAATTCTGTTTCAGTCAAAATCATTCAATTTAAAGGGCATTTAACTAAAAGAAATGAAATCGATTGAACTAATTTATATTCTTGTACATAATTTATTAAGAAAAATACAAAGGCACAAAGAAACCGACCAAATCAGACACTCAATTTCCCACAAAATCAGACTGTTTAGATCCATAATTTAGAAGAATAAAAAAAGAAAAAAAACCCTAGAAAGTAACAGAAGCAAAACTAGGCACAGCTCAATTGAATTAAAGAATCAGTTGATCAGATCAAAATTGTAGTAAAGAAAGTGAAAGTGATCGTGCGCCTCACACAGAAACTGAAACGATCTTAAAAGATCCCCCCATGGATGTAATTAAAGAACAAGCAGAAATTGAAATGAATTGAATAATAATAACAATAATAAAAGAAATAGATGAGTAACGAACCCACTGTCGCCGAGGATAATGACCTTCAAAAGAGTTCTACGACGGGAAGGCATCGTCGGAATTTGGATCTTCGAGCGGCGGTTTCTTTAGAGGAGAGGAGAAGGAAGGAGAGGCGTTTTTTTTTTTTTTTTTGTTATTTGTGCTTTTTTTTTCTGCTATAAGGTCTGTATGTGTAGTACTTAGATGGATGAACGGATGGATTCTAGTGCTACTAGGAGACGATGAAGAAGAAGAAGAAGAAGAAGAAACGAAGAATCGGTTTTTTTTATTATTACTAATTTTTATTTTTTTAATTTTATTATTAATTTAATTTTTAGTACAATTTATAATTATTTTAGTTTTTTATAAAATATATTTTACTTTATTAATAACAATATAATTAGATCATAATTAATTATAAAAATAAATTAAAAATAAAATAAGTTGATAATTTTAGTTCAATCAGTAAAAGGTTTTTATTTGAAGCGGTCTGATGCAGTATTTTTTTATTTTAAATTTTTATTTTTTTTAAATAATATTAAAATTTAACTATTTTTACTAATTATTAAAAAAAAAATGATAAAAATTATGCTCTTGCAATGATAGGTTTTAAGTTTTCTTCTCTTAAAAAAAAAAAAATATATATATATATATAGGAGATTCATTTATGGTGATGGATCGTAAAGGTATATTTGAATGTTAACTACTGACTTTTGTTCCTCCATTTTTATGATATTCACACTTATATAGAGTTAAAAAAATTAAAAAATAAATAAAAAGTAAAATTAGTTTATTTAAAAACTAAAATCACTTTAAATTTTTTATTAAAAAATTAGTTTGAGAAAGGGCTCTTTTCTTGTTTGAAGTCTGCTCGGTCATGGAAAGCTGGTTCTGACCTGTAAATTTCTTTTTATTAAAAAAAAATAAAAATAGAGATTTCTGGACTGACGGCTCTGTGATGTACGCTGAGAGTTGAGAGTTTTATTATTACTATTGGACGGTCAAAGAGGTCCACGACCAGTAGTTTTTTTTTTTAATAAATTTTAAAGCATTTACATCTCTTGTTTTTCTTTTTTTTTTTTAACATTTACCATAAATTATTAAGTTAGTTTGGAAATTACCATGTCATACAAACCTGGTTTTACCAACCTTTCTACCAAATAAACTATTTTTTTTTCCACACCAGTAAAAAAATATATAAACATCCAATTAAGGAGATTAGAAATTGAATCCTCACACCCTATCTCTTTCTCATGTGGTGTTTTGATTTATGATAAAAAAACTATTTTTTTTTAAATTCTTACCTACATTAGATGTTTTACACCATATAATTAGATATAAAACACATAAACTAACTATAAAATAATTGGTCAGTAAAAATGAAATATTAAATTTTATTATTTAAATATAACAATTAGGTGTATTACACCTAGTATAGATAAAAATATTTTTTTTATATTGACAAAAATAGATGAAATGTTTTTTTTTTAAAAAAAACTGAGGAAAAAGAAGTAAAAGAGTGAAACTCTTTATCTCTTTATGGAAATTTTTGTCTATATTTTTTTACGGAAAATGTAATGATATATAAATTAAGGATAAAGATTTGCCTCATTACCCACGATGCAATGATACCCCTTAGTTCAAAATTTTTTTTCTTAAAATTATTAAAAAAAATTATAAATTACAGGTGTTTAAATCATTATACGATGAATTCACTCATGTACAACTTAAAATTTAGATTAAAAAAATAAATAAATATATAATTGAAATTTTAAAAAGAATAAAATTTAATAAAAAATAAAAATTGGGCTACCCACGACAACATCTATCGCCATCCATAAGTTAAATGTTTTACACTTAAATAATAAAAATAAGATAAATGCTTTTTGTTACAAAAGTAATACGTCAATAAAAAAAAGTTTCAATTTATAGTCAACAATCGTTGCGATCAACTGGTAGGGTTGTTTCTGTTTAAACAAGATTTCAAGTTCAAATTTTGGTGTAAACAACCACGTTAAATTAGTTGTTAAGATATTTTTACCGTCCTTATGATCTTGCCCCGATTGAACCAGATTAGTTGTTAAATTAGTTGTTGGGGAGATCTTTGCCACCCTTATGGTTCTGTCCTGGTCAAATCAGATTAATCATAATTCAGTGAGTTCTAAATACCGGTGGTTCAAATAAAAAAAAAATCAACTTATAATGCATTAAAGGAAATTGTATTACTAGACTACTCGACTTTTATTTTAACATATATA
>CATIWM010159644.1:0-13270 GCA_949671775.1 Mallotus repandus | reverse complement strand
ATATACTGAGCTCTAAAGTTATTACGGTAAAAATTTGACAAGTGTATTTGAATATTCACACTAAAAACTAATATGTCAAACTACTAAGAATTCTAATTTTTTATTAAAAATAAAATATTTACCATATTTATTTAGTATTATTTTTCAAATAAAACATTATTATACATATCTCAATACTACTCAATTTCTAAAAATATTTACATACTACATATTTTTCTACCTTAAATCACTCAAAAAGTTTTTCTAAATCATTAAAAATTTTATTTTTTAAAAAAATTTAAAAATATAATAACTATTCAATATTATTTTCAATGAGAAATTAAATATTAAATATAATGATAAAGTAAGATTATATGATACATATTTATGAAAATACATAAAATAAGATTAATTTAGTATCTATATCTACAAAATACATATTTATCAGAAAATTATCCAAACCGTTTCTATACTAAAATTTCAATTTTATTAAATTCACAAAATTAGAAACAAATAAATAAAAATTAATTTAAATAAAATTATTTTTATTTAAATAATAATATTAGCAACATTATTATTATTATTATTATTGTTAATTAATGCTTTTTTAGGATTAGAGGCAATAACATCTTTTAATTTTAAAACAACGTATTTATAGAAGAGCACTTTTTGATAACTTATTATATACATTTTGTTGTAATTCAAATTACAATATTTAACTAGTATTGTACCCGCACGATGCCCGATTTTATTTTTTAAAATAGACAAAATTAATTTTATGTGATGCTAAAAGATCACTAATTAAAAATAAAATAAAAAATATAAATTATAAGCTGCAAAATTCTGAATTTGCTTTTTATCTATATACAATATATAATAGCTAAGTTGCTGAATTTTGTCACGTCACTTGGCATAGAAGAAAGACTCATCTGATACTACTATAAATTTGACACGTGGTTTACTGAAATTTTAACACTTTTTTTTAAAATACAGTGTAGTGTTCATATGGTAAAAAAACACGGTGTTGGTAATGGAAGGAAAAAACAACTGAAGAGTTATAGCTCTTCATTACACTCTACGTTTACAATCTCTCTATTCCTTTTTTCCCCTATTTCTAAAGATTTTGATTTGTAAAAGCCTTCTCTTCAACCCACTCTTTTTTTATTTTTGATGTTGTGTTGATTGGAGCCCGTCATTGTAGTCTTTGTTCCAGAATGTTGTCTTTCTCATCAAATTGCCATAGTTTTCCAATTTTTTTATCATGTGATACCTTCAGCTCTTTCTCTTTTTCCATGTTATTATTTTTCTGGGTTTTTATTATTTAGCTGTTTTTTTTAACAAAATTGATTGAAATATGTAGAACCGATTTTTGTTTTATGGTTCTTTTTCTTTGTTAGTGGTTGAATAAATGGATTGATGTCTGATATCTCTTCATTTTCTTTGAATTTTCATTTTTTGAGTTCATTATGAGTTTTGCTTCATTGGTTTTGAGTGAATTGTGATGAGTTATTGTGTTCTTAATTGTGATTGTTGAGATGAGATAATGGTATAATTGAAGGAACCCCATGTTTGGTTGTTGAGAGAACAATGGGAAAGAAGTGAGGGTGCTTTTACAATTTTTAACAAGAAGACCGTTCTCCTCTTGTACGACGATTACATAGAGGATTATAAGGTTCTTTCTTAATTGATTCGTTGATTTATCGATTGCTTGATACTTCTTTTTCACACTCTTCGATTATTTTTTTTTCTTAGGGTTCATACAGGCGATGGTTCCTTTCCAAGCCCTATTGGCATATGTAGTTGTTGCTCATGCAGCCTATCCCAGCAAGAAAGCCGACAAGTTTTGCTGCACTTCTATTCATGAGTCCTTTGGTCATAAGGTAATATAGTTACCGACTCTTTCTTTTTATAATTATTACTTCTAATTTCAAATTTTCTTAGCTCTCCTGATTAATCTTCAATTTATTTGTTGATGGAATATGATTAATGTATTGGTTTGATTGTTGGGTTGATGCTGATTTGTGATTTTTTTTTTTGGTTAAGTGGAATATGCAAAGTTTTATGGCCTTATGGGATTTTAATTTCTATTGAATACTCTTCTTTTAGTAGTATAACTTGAAGATGGGGAAATTTTTTTTGTAGATGTTTTGGATCAAGAAGCATTTTTCTACTAAAAATTATAAGTGTGTTTCATTAATCTAAATTACAACTGGTTTGCATAACCATGTTATAAGCACCCAATTTCGGGATAGCAGTATAGATGCGACAGAGGATCCGATGATGATGATTCATTATAAATAGATCCTTAGAATTTCGAATTTTGAATTTCAGGGCTAAATTGCAAGGTTTTAAAGGACTTAATTGCAACATTTTCAATTACTTTTATGGGTCAATTTATAAATAAAGAAAGTTGAAAAGGTGGGTTGGGTTCAAATTCCAATCAGAATTACATATTTCGAATCGAAAATTTGTAATTCTGACCAAAATTACACATTTTCGATCGAAAATGCATATTTCTAATCAGAAATGCACACCTCCGATCGACTCTGTCTCTCGATTTTTAATTTTTGAAATTATTTCTTTAAATTCTCATTGGTCAGAAATTAATTTAAAAAAAAGATAAATGAAGCCTAAAATATTTTTATTATGGTTATGTTTACTTTAAATATTAAATAAAGATTTTATCCAATTTTTTTCAGAGATAAAGAGAGGAAATTATCCTCTCTTGTTAACAACCCAACCTACGCTATTGTTATAGTTTAAGTTAAAAAGCGGAAGGTTTTGGAAAAAGCGAGGATTTTAGGGAATAAAGCATAAAAGAGAGGAGATTGAAAAAAAAGAGAGAAAAAGAACTCACAAAAATTTTTTTAAAAAAGGAAAATTTTCTTACGTTCTTTTAAAAAAACGCAGAAAGCCCTTGAGAAGAGAAACAACATTCTACAGATTTTATACAAAAATGGTGATTAAATCTACTATAAAGAGTAATCAAACGGCATCTGCACTACATCCCACGTCTTCTTGTTCTTTGTTTATTTTCTTTTTCTTGTATGTTATTTTAATCATTATTCTTCTTTGTTCTTCATTTTTCTTTATTTTATTTTATTTTTATTTTCTTTATATGTTCTTCTAATAGTTTTTTATTATTTTCTCTGTGTTTTCTTTTATTGACTATGACTATAGAGATGAATATGCCGAAGAAGATGTAGTTGACAAAATACCTGTGAAGATCCATGGAATGCCATAAATTTTAATTCTATAGTTATTTCATGTTAGATTTTATTTTTTAATATCATTTTTGTATTCTTTTGTATTATGTGTGTTCTGCTTATTTATTTGGTTTGCACGACAAGAAAATGAAGCTCTAGCGACCAATTTTTGTGACCGGCGTGTGAAAAGGACGCAATAAAGATACTTATAACAACCTCTTTTTTTGAATTGTTGCAAAAGTAGCCATCTTTTGCGACCGTTATAAAACTCTGTCGTTATAAGTAATTAGTCCGATCGAGGAAAAAAAAAAAATCACTGCGCGCGGAATCTTAAACTTTAGGGTTTAAATTCCCTCTATTCCTAAAAAAAATATAAGATAAGAAATATAAATTAAAATAAAGGAAATTCTCCATACCTCACCCCTTCTCTCTCGCTCTCTCTCCCTGTCTTTATCCTCACTCGATCTCAAAATTTTACCCAATTTTTCTTATCATATTCTGAATTTTATTTTTTCCTTTCTAATTTTTATCCATTAAAAAGCTCTTTGGCATCCTCGATCAGCTCCTGATTGCTTTCTTGCTTGATTCGATTCTTGAATCATTTTGCGAATAATCATTATCATCATCTATGCTTCTTCGTCAACATTGAGGTATGAATCTGAATTTTTTTTTATTAAAGAAGTAAAAAGTTTCTCTGTTTTTGTTCTGCAATGTTGATGAGACGTCTTTTTTCTTCACTATCTCATTGTAATTCTTCTGTTTTTTGCTTCCTTTTTACTCGCTCATGGATTGACTGGGTTAGATCAGCTCAAGCTCACTACCAACAACACAACTGTCTCAAATGCCTCCATTTCTAAATCGAAAGAAGGCACTTCTGCTAAATTATTGACGACGCTATTCAAAGAGCGTTCGCTGTGTTCGAAAATGAACAACCAATGGTTCTCTTTCTCTCCCCCTTTTAGTTGATTGATTTCATTTTTTTTAGGGTTTTTTTTCTTGATTTTTTATACTTAATTAACTTTTAATTTTGATTTTGTCTTAGTTTTGGTTCAGATTCGTTTAATAAATTAATTAATTAATTATTTTTTTTTTAAACAATTTGCTAGTTGTAGAATTGTTCGCTGGTGAAGATTAAATGTTGACAATTAGCTAAGCTTTGTAGTGTATAAAGCTAGCAAATCGATCTTTAATAGGTGATGGGTGCTAATGATCAAATCATTATTTTGGATATTGGTGAGTGAGAATTGACTAAATAAGTAGAATCAAATTGAATGGATGATATTTATAAACGTAAGAAAAATGACATGAAAGAAAAATTAAACTTAATAAGATAATTTTGAAACTATTGCCTGGGTCTGATCTATGTGTTATTGATGTTTACTGTTTGCTTTTTCAAGTGATGAAGTATATATGCATATATCATTATCAAATCACATTCTTTTGATTCCTTGACTTCCATGATCCTAAGGTTTGCTAAAAGAATGATGCTTGCTTGTTGATTTCCAATGCATCAATTTGTTTGATCTGTCTAGTTACTTGCTGTTAATAGTTTGCTTAATTAAGCTGGAGTTTTATGTGCACTTGTATACTTCCATTCTAGTTGAAAATTTCATTTTTTTTTTTGAGTTGGAGAGCAAGTAAAAATCTTTGTCTCTAGTATGTTTATGTGCTAACCCAATAGATTCTATTTTCCAGACGTGTGGCTAATATGTAGTTAGCATAAAAATATCATATTACATACATTTGTGACACTGACTTTTGGAAAATTTTGGCATTAAGGTTAACTTACTAGCAAGGTCGCAAACTATCTCATGATAGAAAAATAAAAAATTGTGTATAGGTGTGAGAATTCCCTTCAAGTTTTCTCATATTGTGGTCATTTATCTGCCGGTAAGTGGTTTATAATGAGGGCTTTGAATTGCAGCGACATTACAACTTAATGACAAATGAAATTTTCAGAATGATTTGACATACATTTGCTATTATTTCCCCTTTCCTTTTTGCCTATTGCATTTGAGGGTTATGTTTGGTGATGTATTGTTGCATTAAGATGCTCTTTATGTGGATTTCTATGAAGTGTAAAAAAAACAAATGTTAATGTAAACTTTATTCTCTGATCTCTAGAACATGCACCAGGGGTGTCCAAATGAAACATTGGTGCAATTTCTGAAAGCAAGAGATCGGAATGTTGTGAAGGGCCATAAAATGGTTAGATATATCCTATTGCCATAAGCTTTTACTCTGCTGTCTTTTATCATTGGCTTCTTACTCTTTGCCATTGTTACCTTGTTCTAGTTGATTGATTGTCTAGAATGGAGAATGCAAAATGAGATTGATAGCATACTGACGGTGAGAATTTTTGGTATTTAATTCTTAGCTTGATTCTATGTATGCAAGAATTTTAGTAGTTGGCAATATAATCCTAAGCATCCAAATTATCATATTTTAACATATTTTGTTTGGTTTACATGAATATGCATTTTATTTAATTGGTTTTGAGGACTTGTACTGAGTATGAGGGTTCAATATAGTTTGATTCTCAATTGACAAAGTAATGATCCTTGGTGTGATTATGCTACTAGGTATTATGCTAACCAGAGCTTAAAAATGGCATTTAAGGTGGCTCCGGCTAATCCGACAGTAGACTTAAATATGCAGTTTTAAGTTATATGCGCTTTTATAATGCTACATTTTCTCATCCAACCTGCCTAGTGATGATTTTGTTTTGTTTTATTGTTGCTATTAAGTAAATGCAGCACAATAAACCTATAATCCTAGGCAGCAACTAAGATATATGTGTATAACTCGCCTTAATGTTTCTTTATCTGCTTTTATATGTATTATGTGCTTCAAGCTTTTTTTTTTTTTTCCTTTTGTGCCTTTCATTCCTCTCATCTGGGCATTTTAATTCTGCAAAGTAGCCAAGAAAATTTGTCAGTTCTAGAAGCAATAGTATTGCTGATATGTATAAATGATATTCCTGTGCCTTGTTTCTGAATGGTAGAGCAAAGCTTGGGCATGATTTGCTATCTGGTAAATATTCAGTTCCTGCGTTGGAGGTATGGAATATGGAAAAGGAGCAATTTCATATCCTTCATTATATTGCTTTCCTTGTTTATAGATTTTTGTTTTCAAATTTGTGTCATCCAGAAAGATGTTAATGCAAATGTTGTGACTTCAGCAAGCTCTGTAAGCTTTCTGCCTGATTTTTTTTTGTTTAATTTTGCTTGCTCTATGATATGTTCTTAGCATCTATAATTGCTTAATGGGATTGTGATGAGTAATCTGATTTGCTTCTTTTAGAATAAATATTTCGGTTGATAAATCAAAGTGAATATTATTACTAAAATCAGGAAAACAGGCTTAGCTGTGTTGAGTAAATCGTTATATGATGATGTGTTGAGTGGTGTGGTTACTCATGCAAACCAAAATAGTTTTTGATGGATGCAAGAAATGTTATGTAATAAGAACTTTAATCTCTTAGCTTCTTCTAAGTTTCATTATGAAGAATTTTGGCTGTACTGATTTATTTCTTTTGCTAACAACATTCTTTTTTATTGATTGTAGGTGGCTGAACTCTTGGCATTCATGTCTAGAAACCTTGATCTTTCATACTGTAAAATATTGGAGGTAATTGGAGAGACAACTGCATTGCGCACCGCCATGGATGAGCTTCTTACAAAAATACCATTGCAACGTGTTAAATCAAAGGTGAATTTGAAAGCTATCCACTCCATCCCATCAAGAATGGAATTGAACATTTGCAATGGTCTTCCTCTAAGTCCGATTGGATTGCTATTGCTTAATAAATTGCAAATTCCTAAGGTATGATCAAATGATTTGATTTGTTTGTTTTTGAATTTAGCTGTGCAGGAACATATTTTGATTTTCTAATGGTGAGGTTAATGAAATGTTTTATGTATTCCTGCTTCTGATTGTTGGTTAAAATCTTTGGATGTTGAAATGCTTATATAATTAGTATGTCTTACTCTGCTAAAGGATAGCCTATTTATTTATTGAAATTTCTTTTCTACAGAGGAAAATCTTATAGATTTGGAGCTAAGCTTATCTTCACGACATTTTTTATGGTCTCTACCTTTAGAATTTGAATGCCTCTTTTGTTTTTCTTTTTCTTTTTTTTTTCAATGCTCTTGAAGCCAAATTGCCTTATCTTCACGTCATTTTTTATGGTCCCTACCTTTAGAATTTGAATGCCTCTTTTGTTTTTTTTTTTCTTTTTTTTTCAATGCTCTTGCAGTCAAATTGCCTTATCTTCACGTCATTTTTTATGGTCTCTACCTTTAGAATTTGAATGCCTCTTTTGTTTTTTTCTTTTTTTTTTCAATGCTCTTGAAGCCAAATTGCTGGTTCACTCAACAGTTCATTAAGGGATTTTGATTTTGATCTAATAATTGTCTCTGTATTTTAAATCATCTTCTGCTATACATATGTTTTCAGTTATATCAGCTTGATTTATTTTTTCATTGAGTATGTCTCCCAGTGTGTTTTGCTAACAAACTTTGTATTTAGTGAAGTTAACATCTAAACTCATTTTTCTGCAACAAGTACATCTCTGGTTTCCCATTTATGGCTGCTCAATAGTGCATGTTTGCTTTGCTATTTGCAGGGTCCTTCTAGCAAGAATCCTCTTGCATATAAATGGTATAATGCAGAAGAAAAATTTTTGGAGAAGACAATGAAGGTGATATTTCATTCTTGTTAGGGGAGGGGGGATAATTATATTAAATACTTGATCACTGAAATATTTTTATGGCAATAGGATTGGTTGAGATTTAGCATTGCATGTTCTGTTGTTATTTCTTTTCGGCACTAATGTTATAGTTGTCATTTTCACTGCTATATATGAGTATTGGATGTAAGATTGCTTATTTTTAGTTATTTCTATTAAATTGTTTTCCAAATGCTCATTTTAAATTGTTAGTTTTCTAAAATGGGTTATATTTTTAGTTGGACTTCTGCCTATGACCAAAATAAGTTTAGCAAGTGATTAGAGATATTAACACATCTTATATAAGAATTTACTGGCTGCAAATTTTTGTATAATCTTGTTTTGTTTTCCTAGGATCATTGCTAAGCAAAAAAATTAACTTGGTTAAAGGTTCTTTTCTTAAGTTTTATTTTTCAATTGTTGCAGGTATGCAAGTCGCACAAGGTGGTGTACAAGACTTGCTGACTCTATCATCAACCACAACTAATTAAAGATGTTAGATTGTTTTTTTTTAATCTAAACAATTTTTATGATATTTGATTATTATGTTTTTCTCAATATCAATGTTTCAACTTTCAAATATTTGATAGGACATATTGATGTAATACAAGTATTTTAGTATTAATGAAATTTTTTATTATGCATATTCTTCTAGTGTGTTGTTTATTAATGTATGGTTTTATTTTAAATTTATTATATAAATATATTAATAACAAAGAAAAAAAATAAAAAGCAACTATAATATTTGCGACAAAATTTGGTCATTAATAGGTGAATTTGGTGATATTAACCATGGTTGTGTTAAATTTTACGGCTGTAACTTTGGTCGCAATTGGTTTAGAAAAGGTCACTAATACTTCTTATTTGCGACTGTAGTATGACTCTTCGCAAAAGATACTTATGACTCTTTAGTTTTTTAGGTCGCAAAAAACTTTTTGTGGCGGAGCCAATAGCAACCTCATGTGACCGGCATTCTCCAGTCGCAAATTATTTTTAGCGACCTATTTTTACATATTTGCGACCATAATTTCCTTTCCCTAAAGCCCTTTTTCTTGTAGTGTTATTTAGGCATGTAATTAATTAATTTATACGTAGGAATTGTAATAGTCCCATTAGTGGGAATATAGTGAAATTTTAATTCTCATCGCTTTAAAAATGATTAGTAAATTAGGGTTTATTTGGTAAACCTTAATTAAAATTAATGGTGGTTTAAAATTAATTTTAGATTGCATGTAAATAAATTTAGGGTTAGAAATCACAGTATGTTTAATCTGTCATTTGTTTATTTTATTTACTTGGGTTTGTTTGTATTTTTATTTGTTTTGGGTCCCAAACCCACGTTAGGATTAACATAATTAATTAATAGGCTTTTAAAATTGGTTTTAAGTTTTAATTAACTTTAAAATTAATTTAGGCCCATTTAGGTTCACTTTTAGTTAATTAAAATTAATTTAGACATAGCCAAGCCTATTAAAGCATTTCTTTTAAAATTAAATAGATTTAAGATCACTTCATTTAATTTAAAATTACTTAGAATTAGGCTCATTAATTTAAGCTCAATCAAATCCATTCCATTAAAATAGTAGATTTAAGCCCATTTTTTAGAATAAAATAAATAGACTTAAGGTCATTAAATTAATTAAAATGTAGGCCTACCTTTAGTTCCATTACATTTTGTAAATAAAATATGTAGATTTAGCTAAATTAAAATTAAAATCAAATGTAGTTTAGATTTAGGGACGTTGCACCTTGGATGCATTTTTATGTGTTTTTTCATGGATTGGTTGCCTTAGGGTTAGATTGATGTTCAGTTAGGGTTTAGTGAAATTGCATGTAATTAGGGAATAAGATAGTAATTTATAAACTAATTTTAAATAACACGAGACTAAAAGAAGTTGGTATTCCGTATCAAGAATTTCCTGGCTGTGGTGCTAGCTTCTTTTAGAGAATCGAGTTACCACCACCTTCGATTTATCTCAGTTATTACCCTGGGTGGCGACTTCTCATCTCCACGCCATGTCTTTGTGATATGGTTAGTGTGTTCCTTGGAGCTCTAAGCTCAAACAGTGTCACGGTTGCTAAAATCTTGGATGCATGCTAAACCCTACAGTCTACAATGGTGAGTCCACTAGGGAAAAGAGATACTGATTCTACTTGTGTTCTTTAGAATTATTTTATTAATTATTATTTTATTTTTGCATTCATTTGCATGTCCCTATTAAACCGATGGCTTTGGTTTATAGTCCTTTGATTCCACTATCTTCATGGGATTGTAGATTGGCTAACCATCACTCTTAGCCTTAACTCGATTCAAGAGAGATTACCAGACTCATCTGACTAGAGTCTGTGACCCAAGTCTTAAAGGGGGGTAGTCTTGTCTTGAGTTTGCAAAGGATACTGGGCCCCTCTTACATTGGCCTGTAACTCAAGTCTTAAAGGAGGGCATCTTGTTAAGAGGACCTTAACTTTTCCATCGGACTCAGTACATGTAGTGGCCTAGTAACTTTCCCTAGGATTACCCAAATTTCTTATGTATGCTGTTATGAGGTATTTCTATCTATAAAAGCTCAAGCCCATACTTTAAAGCCCCATTTGAGCTAAAAAAGATTGAGCTAAACTTTTATAGCTATAAATATTGTTTCTGTGCTTTTATTGCTTTGTGAGATAGGTCATGCGCGTCGATTCTTGATATCCCATGTTGATATTAAGGCCAAGACAAAAAATCCTAGGAAAAGAGACTTGCCATTGAATACGTGTGTGGGAGAAATAAGGTTGGAAGGATGTATACACTTGACTTGATGCTTGATACTTATTACTTGCTACTTGTTGCATAGCACATGCATCATGCATACATACATACATTTCATGCATCATACTGACACTTTATTTTGCAGCCATCATAGATTCATTCGGGTCATCTTGTGTTTGGGAACGGAGAGGTGGTAGACTAGTACAAAGTTGATAGTTAAAGAGATTCTTTGCAAGCTAGAGAAAAGTCCTATCAACCCACTCTACTTGGAAGATACATCAACTCTAGTGAAATAAATAGAAGAGATGGAACAACAACAATAACAACAAAATCAACAACAACAACAAGGAGGAAACTGGACCTTAAAAGATATCAAAGGAGCATTGATGGATGACATAAGAACCATGATGCAGAACGAATTAAGACAAGCCTTAACTGGGTTATTACCATAAGCACCTGCTGCTATACCTCCTATTCCAGCTATTTCACCTGTTGTGGATGGACCATCTGGTGCTGCTCTAATTGATAATGCTGAAGGCCAACCTGCTGTTAGTAATGTGCCTGCTGCTGAAGTAAAACTTGAAGATGTTGAGAATTACATGATAGAGAAGGCAAAGAAGGAATCATTTGAATTAGTACAAGATCATGAATCCAAGCAGATGCAAGCACTAACTCGGAAAATGTCCAAGATGGAAGAACTGATAATAGAGCAAAGCATGAGTTACTCATTTGATTTTGATGATATGTTGTAAGTTGAAGGGGATAAATTGCCTGACAAATTTAAAATGCCTAAACTATAGAAATTTGATGGTACTGGAGATCCAAGGATTCACCTCAGCCAATGCACAACTACAATGAGCACCACTAAAGCTCCATTAGCAATAATTACAAAGTTATTTGTATTATCCTTGGAGGTTATAACTGTGAATTGGTATCATGGTTTAGAGAAATCCGTCTGGGCTGATTGGAGAGAACTGTGTTCTGCTTTCTTAAAGCAATATGATTATAATACCAAGCTGGAAGTATCTATCAGGGATTTAAAACTGACTAAGCAAAAATCTAATGAGTCATTTTCTGATTTCTTAACTAGATTTATGAACAAGGCAGGATTGATGAAAAATAAATTAGTTGAGAAGGATTTAGTTAGAATGATTGTTCATAATGTGTCACCTAATCTGGTTGAAAGGTTGCAAATGTTGAACCCAAAAACTTTCATGGACCTTTATGACGAAGATTTACAAGCTGAGAAGATTGAGGATGAAAAAAAGAAAAGCTCTAGAAGCACAGGTGTTGACCTTAGCAATAATCAATCTTAATTTTGATCTTAAAAATCTTAATTTTGAGCATTTAACATGTTTATTTAAGTGTTTATAAGCTAGGACTAATATGCAAATCAAAATGGAGTTAAGCACGCTTTTGGCTAATGTGACCTCTGAGATTAAAGGAAGATTTCAACATTCTTAGAGATCTAAAATGAGGAAGATGTCTTCTTGAAATTTGAAGTAGACATCTTAAGCTTTCCATATTGATCTTACTAGTCAAAATCCAAGTTCATTTCGATATGCAAATACTGAATCAAATTCAGCATATGCAGCATCCATTTTATGTTGAGCAGCTCTCAGTATTTGAGCAATATATTGAGCTAAAGATGTCCAAATGCGCTGATTCAAAGTGCTATGGAAATATAAGACAATTATCTACAACTTTCGTGAAGATGTCTAAGGCCAGTTCGAGGTGCACGGACCGTGTTAGTCAATACGGACCGTGCTGCGCGAAATTCACGCACACGGGTCCATTACACAGACCGTGTTGCGCGAATTTCATGCACACGGATCTGTTGCACGGTCCGTGTTGGCATTGGCGAGGCGTGCAGAAGAGTTTCACGCACACGGGTCTATTGCACGGACCGTGTTGGCGAGGCGTGCAGAAAAATTAACGCACATGGGTCTGTTGCACGGACCGTGTTGCACAAAATTAACGCACACGAGTCTGTTCCACGGACCGTGTTGTGCAAAATTAACACACACGGGTCCGCTGCACAGACCGTGTTGATACACCCTCACTGTCTAATTTCAGTGACGCTCCTGACAGCAAAAAATGGGAATTTTTTGAAGGCAACGGCTATATTCCAACAGCTATATTTTTGAGTGTTTATCTATATAAACACCTCCAAGAGCTTCATTGAATGTAAGAAAACCCAAGAAATTTTTTTTATCATTTAAGCATTCATCAAAGCTCTCAAACTTTAAATTTATTCATCTCTGTTTCATTAACTCCTGTGAGAGTTGGTTGTGTGTTAGAAATAGAATTTCTACTTCATCTAAGTCTGGGGATAGATTAGAAGGGAAGTGAGATTTATTTCTAAAGGAATTGGTTTAAGTGTTGAAAAATGCCTTAGAGGGGGGTGAATAAGGCAATCGAATTCAAATTCACAGTAATTGAATTTTAAACAAAAATAGAAAGAACATTGGGAAGGAAGAATGAAGAACACAATGATTTAAGGAGTTTGGATTCAACAACAATCCTACGTCTCCACCTAACTTATCCCCAAGTTAGGATTTTCAATCACCCACAATCTTATTCACAAGATTACACAAGAGTTTAAGG
>CATIWM010159562.1:0-21942 GCA_949671775.1 Mallotus repandus | reverse complement strand
TTACTTATATAAAGGCCAAAAACCCTTCTTTCTTTACCATAAAAAATCATCAAGAACCTCCATCATCTCCATTTCCTATCTCAAAATGTTGGTACCTCCATTACCATTCTAAGCAACCAAAAAAAAAAAAAAAATTTCTATTTCTATCTTCTCTATAAACCCAAGAACAAGAATAAAAAACCAAGAAACAATCAAGAAATCAAGAACCTAGAAACCAAAAAGACAATTGAAAAGAAGTATAATGAAGCAAGAAGAGATTAACACAGCAACAAGCTTCTGTAACCGGCATGTGAAAGACCCGTGCAGATCTTTCGGGAGGAGATGCAGTAGACTAGTGAATGAGCAAAGAGCAAGATTCTACATTCTCCGGAGATGTATTGTTATGCTAGTTTGCTGGCATGAGTATGGTGACACTTAACAATATCTATATACATTTTACATGTACTAATTACTTTATCAATCAGTTACATATATACCACTCTTTATTTATTTTTATTTCTGTGTATGTATATCTATAAATCTATTGGTCTACAAATGAGAGAATTTTTTGGGATTTTTCTTTTCTTGAAAAAAATTTGTAGACTTTTTTTTTTTTTTTTGTTGGAAAAGAAGAGCATAGCTTATTAAATGTTCAAACAGTTTTACGTATATCTTTAATGATATAATTAATTAGAAGGATCTAGTTGTTAATTAATTTTTTTTTGCTTGAGTGGTTTCATTTATTAATTATGCTTTTTTTTTCCTTTAAATAAAAACAAGAGACGCAAAAGGGGAAAAACTAGAGAAATATAATGGTAATTTTTTATGCATCTAAAAACAATACAAATCAAAAAGGGTACAAGAAGAGTTGATTGATTTATGTTGATTTTTTTTGTTCTTTATATTTTATTATCACTTTCCACATTTGAAAGTAATTGACATGTTAATTAATGAAGTCTAGGTGTGCCACTGGATGATTAAGATAGGCAGCTAGCAAACATTTTTGGAGAAATTATATTTTTTCACTGCTTTTTAAGATAGGATATGGTTGGCCATATGTTTATGCTTGTACTATGATTTGACATTTTGTAACAGTTCAAATTATATATTTTTTCACATAATTAAACTAAATTTATTTTATTTCTGTGTTTTTTTTTTCTCTACTCCTAAAGAATTATGGAACTTTTCAAATCTTATTTTTTTATTCACTATTCATTAATATTGATAAAAATTTATCACTTTTACAGTGATAAATAAAATAAAAAATAATTAATTTTGAATGTATATCCCATAATTAAAATATAACGGGCATGCACCTATAAATTTTCAACTCATTAATTTAGATTATTTTTAAACTATAAACTGTGAATTTGGTTCTAATAGATATATGTATCATACAATTCAAATATCAAAAGTCTTTATTATTTTTTTAGAAAACACTTACTGTAAAAAATTTCACTAATATTAATGAACAAGAAAATTCAAATTTAATTTTTCTTATTTTACCGAATACAAATGAGAGGAAGGCAATTAGCATCATTAATTCTTGTAGAGGTGAATTACGGAATTGATGTCAATTACTTAGATGAAAATTTTGTACTCGGAATTGTGTCAACATATGTTGATGGTCTTTTTATATATTTTTTCTTAAAATGGAGTATAGACATTAACGAAGTGGGGTAAGACACATTGAAAACTTGCTCTACAGTGATGTTGGGATTAAAGTGGGTCCTAAATTTATTGTGAGAAATTTCCCCTTTTCTGTGAAATTGAGTTGATTCCATCAATTTACTCATTTTGAGAATCCCTTTTTCTGTGAAATTGAGTTTGGAATTATCTTATGTACAAACGTATATTGCCATAAGAAAATTTGTAATCAACTAAACTTTTTTTTTTGAGAAAAGAAATTGTATTAAGTAAAAGCGAAATCCTCCAAAGCAGCTTCAATCACTATCCGTGGAAAGTTTCCAAACCAAGTGTCAAATAATTGTCCAAAGTTGAATAGTCAAGTGATGGAAACTTCCTTCAAAGTATTATAAAGATCAAGAGTTCGATATTTGATATTATAGGTGGTAGAATTTTCCTATATATATATATATATATATAGTGGGGATTCACTTATACCTGTGTAAAACTAATATATTTTACATAAAATTTCAATTATTGATTATAATACATCTAATGGTTATAATATATAGTTACTTTTATTAAAAATTAACTTATTAAAATTTATATTCTTTCTTATTGATTAAAATTATTTCCTAGTTTAATTACTTTCCATTTGTATTGACTAATACTCATGCTATTCATTAATTAATTATTTTGTAGAAAGATTATATCAATAAAATAAAACGTCAAAAAATCACAAACAACAAAACATTAATTCACTAAGGATAACAGTAAAATAATTATACCATGACAAGCTTGCTTTGCTTGTATATTGGTTGAGAAAATTAGCATAGGAAAAAGCCAAGACACGTACAAGAACAATAAAAAAAATGGCGATGTTGTGTATATAACCACTATTACTACACTAGCATAACCATTCATTTCCATAAAAAGGTACTCACTATTGACCCATCTCTTATTTTCAGAAAGTGAAGACTTAAAAAATATTGTATGTGACCTCGAAAATGAGTAGCAAGTAAAAAATTATCATGTCAAATACCATGTCAAATAAAAGTAGAAAATTCATCGGATCCAAATTGAATTATCCGTTCGATTTATGCGTCTTTGTCTATGGATGCAATGTTTTGATGAAACTCTAATCAATTGTTTTGAGCTCAAAATGAAATTTGTTGATGATTTGATATTTTAGGATTGAATTCTGTTAGTAATGTTGTGAAATTCGGGTTAATTTCCACCAATAATAATTTTACCTTGAGAACTATTGCACATGTGACTAGAGTGAAAATGATTGTACTAAAAATCACCTTAGGTAGATTCCCAGGAAAGAGTGGTGGGGTCACGATACCTCCTTAAAAAGCATCATCCTTAGACAGAATTTATCAAGACAAGTAATTTTAATAGCACAATAATTAACAACAACTATACCCGACAATAGCTATTAAATAGATATAAAAAAGAACACCAAAATTTAATGAGGTTCGGCCAATTATGCCTACATCCTCGGACACTACTAAAATAATATTTCACTAATTAAGAAAATATTACAAAAGACAGAGAAAAAGATTAATTGCCAATATATGAGAGAGGACAATTTTGGGATGATTAATTAAGGGAGATGAGAAGTCTATTTATAACAAAAAACTTTCCCCTCCTCTTAATAACTAAGCAATGTAGGATTGACAATTTTGCCAAAAAAAACCAACAAGTAATGTGAGCTTGTATAACTATTTCATGGAAGAGTATTTTGTAATGTTGTTGAGGAGCTCGTGAGTGTTATGTTGAATTGGTGGAAGGAAGTTGAGAAATTAGATAGGTTAGATGCCTTGTTACCCTGATTATTCAATTTCATCCAAGTTTTGATACGGTTATCACCTTAAAACATGTGGAGAGCTAGCATCTAATTCTAATGAGGGCTACATTGAGATTCCTATAATGTTGTTACTTTTAGAACAACCATTCTGCTTCGTTTATTTGTTGCTGGTTTTGTTGTATGTTTGTTAATTCATTCCATTTATCTTTTTAGTGAATGTGTTTGGATTGAGTCACCGTCAAGAGTATTTGTTAGTATCAATACCATTAAAGCACTATCCATCCCATTTATACAGTAGTTGCGTTTGTATTAGAGTCTCGGTATCAATGGCATAAAAACTTATTCTATCCGACTGGTGATGCTAACATTGAATTTATAAACAGATTCTTAAATATTGTATGTGACCTCCAAATTAAGTAGTTGTTCCAAAGAGTTTCATTGTTAAGTTTATATTAGAGTTAATGCCTATTTATGAAGGAATTAGGGTTTGTATCTATTTGTTCCTTTAGAGGAATGAAAAGCATATATTTTATCTTGACAGTACTTAAATGTCTTGTTTTTATGCTTCTAGTATTTTATTTGTGTTTAAACATTTAAAAGAAAAGCATTAGGTTATTGATATAAGTTCATGGAAAGGGATTAAAACAGGAAATAATAAATTAATGGGAAAAAACATATAGATTTTAGTAAGTTAATTTTTAATAGAAGTAACTATATATTATACCCATTAGATGTATTCTAATTAATGGTTGGGATTTTGTATAAAATATATTAAGTGGATTCCCAATATATATATATATATATATATATGAGTAGGGATCCACTTACACATGTGTAACCTTAATATATTTTACTCAAAATCCAGACCATTAATTAAAACACATCTAATGATTAAAATATCTAGTTAATTTTAATAAATATTACTTTATTAAAATCTATATTATTTCCTAATTAAATCATTTTCCATTCACTTATATCATTACCTTATGCTTTTCTTTTAGATATTTAAGTTTAAAGATTTTTTTTTCATTCATCTAAAGCCTCAAAGCAAGACTTTTTATACTAATTAAAAAAAAAACCGAAGTAAGAGCTTAAAAGAAAAACATTGAATTTTGTGGAGTTAAGAGCTTAGGAAAAAAAAAGTGAATTGTTAAATACATTATAAATGGTTTTTGCCCTCACATTTAATAAATGAAATAAACAAAAAGCGCTTATAAAAACAAATATCATCCTCATTAGTTTTCTTTACTGTTGCATTGAATTTGATGGCTGCTTATTATATAGGTTTTTGGCCATTTTTTGGCCATTTATAATTCTCCAGTATTTTGGCTAGAATCCTCTTCACATTCTTATTTGTCGTTTCTACCGCGTCATTGGCCCGTGGTCTGTACGGAGATGATTTATGATGCTCAATTCTATATTCCCTCAACAAAGTAGTTGTTTCCGCCCTAAATTGAACACCATTATGTGTGACAACATGATGAGGCAACCCATATCTACAAATTATGTTTTTCTCTAAAAACCTTGTCATCTATTTTTCCCTAATAGTGGTGAATGATTCCGCCTCAACCCACTTAGAGAAATAATTAATTGCTACCACGATGTACCAATGACCATTAGATGCCTTCGGCCTTATCTCTCCGATGATATCAAATCCCCAGATTGCGAATGGCCATGGAGTAGTCAACCCTTGAAGTTCCATAAAAGGCAAATGGCTCACATTACAATATACTTGGCAGTTATGGCATTTCTTCACATATTTTACACAATCCGCTTCCATAGTTAGCCAGAAGCACCCTTGACTAGTTATTTTCTTAGCCAAAACTGTTACATTCATGTGTGGTCCACATACACCCTCATGAACAGCTTCCATGATCTTTCGGGCCTCAATGCTTATCGACACATCTCAAATGCAATCCCGTCGGCATTCTTTTGTAAAAAATTCCATTATGACTGATAAACTATCAGGATAACATCCTCAGCAACATCCTTTCCTTTCTATCAACATCATTGGGATATTGCCCCATCTCTAAATACCGCTGCAAATCATAAACCAAGGCTTCTCTGCGGGGTTGATTGACATTATTCTTATCTCTTTATAACAAGGAGTTTAGGACTTTAGAAGGATGAGAGGTTTGACTTTTGCCTATTTCCCTTCTTCCCATATTAAAGTTAAAGCTAAAGTGGCTAGAGTATCAACCATCTGATTTTCTTCTCATGGAAAATGTACAAATCTGTATTGAGTGAATGACAACTGAACTGTAGTTGAGTAATCCCAGTACAATCTCAATTTGTCTTCCCTCACTTCCTATTTGTTGGAGATCTATTTTATTACTAACATAAAATCCCTGTATATTGTGACTTCTTCTACCCCCGCGTTCTAGAGTGCTTCTAACCCAAAGATGCAGGCTTCGAATTCAGTTTGATTTTTGGTGACTTCAAATTCTAATCTCTTCACCATCGAAATCATCTCTCCTTCTAATGAGATCAGAATTACACCGATGCCCACCCCTTTGTTATTGAATGCTCCATCAAAGTACATTATCCATGTTTAGATTTCTATTGCCCAAGTGCTCATCTGGGAATTCCAGTTCCCATTCTTGTCCCTCATGTACCAGAATTTAAGCCAAGAAGTTTGTGACCACTCTTCCCTTTACCACATTCTTTGCCATGTAGTCTATGTCAAACTCAGTGAGGAGAACCAAACACCTAGCCAATTTTCTTATAAGTGATGGCGTCTGCTTAGAGATATCTAAGGGGATCATGTCTAGAAACTGCCTGAACTCTGTAGGATTAGAAGTAATGCCAGAGTTTCTTTGTCTCCCAAATCACAGTCAGGCATGTTTTCTTCATGAGACTATAGTTAGACTCGTAGGGTAAGAGTTTCTTACTCACGTAATACACTGCATGCTCGACCCTTCTTTTATCTTCCTGGGCCAACATTGCACCTACCGCTTCCTTCTCGATTGCCAGGTAAAAGATCAAAAGTTTACCTAATTTTGGTGGTTATGACACTAGAGGATTCATCAGATAGCTTTTAATAGCTTCGAAAGCCATTTGACATCTATCATCCTAAATCACCGGTTGATTCTTCCTTAGGAGTTTGAAGATTGGCTCACAGATAGTGGCCAGCTTAGCTATGAACCTACTAATGCATTGCAACTGCCCGATAAACCCTCTTACTTCTTTCTCATTCTTTGGTGCATGCATCTGTCTGATTACTTTAACCTTATCTGGATCCACTTCTGTTTCTTTCTGGCTGACGATGTGTCTTAGTAGCTTTTCAAAAGTTACCCAAAAAACACATTTCTTTGGGTTTAACCTGAGGTTTTACTTTTCAGCTCTTGCCAAGAACTAATTTAGGGCCTCGAAGTGTCCTTCATGTATTGGAGACTTTACCATCATATCGTCTGTGTATACTTCTATCTCTTTGTGGACCATGTTGTGCAGTAAAGAGGTAGCCATCCTCTGATAAGTAGCTCCCATATTTTTCAACCCAAATGGCATGACTAAATAACAATAGACACCCCATTCAGTGGTGAAAGAAGTTTTTAGCTTGTCAATCACCACCATTATTATCTAGTTGTACCCTGAGAAACCATCCATGAAAGAGTACATCCCACTGGAGGTCACACTATCGACTAGGGTGTCAATATGCGGAAAGAGAAAATCATGTTTTAGGCAAGCTTTATTCAAGTCCCTGTAATCTACGCACATCCTAACTCTCCTGTCCTTCTTAGGAATCGAAACTATGTTGGCTAGCCATTGGGTGTCAGCTACTACCTCCAAGAATTTCACTTTCAGTTGCTTTTCAACTTCTTCCTTGATCAAGAGAGCCCATTCTAGCCTTAACCTCCTCTTCTTCTGCTTTATTGGTGTGATGTAAAGATACGTAGGGATCCTATGTTCTGTGATTTCCCTGTCAATCCCAAGCATATCCTCATAGCCCTAAGCAAATACTTCTTGTCTTTGTTTTAATGTTTCTTTCATTTTTTCTCTCTCATCAAAAGTTAAGTCAGAAGCAATTAATATATTTTTATGCTCATCACATGTGCCTAAATTAAATAATTCAGTTTGTATAGAGTTAATGTCAAACATATGCATGAAATGATCATCACAAACAGAATACCATTAGGAAACACATCACACAAATAAGCAAAGTTAGACTTTATTGCATTAACTTTAGAGAAAAATAAGTCATTAGTTTCAAACAGATTAACAAAAGAAACATTAAGGTCATCATAAAAAACATCCATGATAGAGTTAAGGACATAGGACTCAAAGTCAGGCTCCTCTTCCTGATTAGCAGCATCCTTCAGCTTCGTTGCAGGAATGCCATCCTCTGATTCTTGAGTCAGCACTAGTTCTTCCACTATCGGCTCCTTAGCAACAACTTCCTTGATCCCATTCATAAGTTTAGTGAAAATGTCAAACCCAGGGACTAATTTTTCTACTATCATCAAAGGTTCAGGAGCTCCCTTATATGGGTATCCGATGCCTTCCTTCACAAATGTTTCCCATAATTCCTTCTTTTTAGTTTTCATTTCATTCTTCCCAGACCCAATTCTAGCTTCATTCCCTTCTTCAGAATCATAAGCTCCGTGATATTCTACCTCATATTTCAAAATTGGCACTTTTTGTTCTATAAACTCTAGCGACTCATTCTGATTCTTTACCAGTCCCATACCAAGCATGAAGTTCATCTTTCTCATTATGTTTATGATTTTCCCATCTAGCTCATCCTCGTAAATCATGCAAACCTCAAAACTAGGACTGAGAGGGATTTCCTGAGGGGCTAACTTTAAAGCAGCGACAGCAGCTTCGGTCTCTACTGAAATGGTGACCACTTTCCCCTCATATGAAAATTTGATCTTCTAGTAAACAGTCAACGGTACTCCTCCCAGAGGATGAAACCAAGATCTCCTTAATAACACAGTAAAGGTAACAAAAATGTCTATCATATGTAGATTGACCTAAACTTTGATAGGTCCAGTTTTGACCAAAGCTCTGAAGGTTCCATCGACAGGTCTCTTTATGTCATTATAGGCCTTAATGACCACATCGGATGGCTTCAGATCGACCATTGTTAGTCCCAACTTGGGCAGAATCTTCAAAGCACACACATTGATAATAGATCCATTATCCACCACCACACAACAATTCAGCTTTAATGAACAAGGCCTTGTGGTGATCCCTACCTTCCAAAGGTAAATCATCATCAGTAAACATAATAGCTCCTTGAGGACTTTCCATCAATGAACCCACTATTTTTTTGGGAGTATGACTTGTAGGGACTTTTTTGTGGTCTAGGGCCATAAGTAGTGCTTCTCGATGGGCTCTAGAATGCATAAGAAATTCCTAAACACTAGCAATAACTATCTCATCTTTCTTTGCTTCATTAACTTTCTCATCTTTCTTTACTTCTTCTTTTGAGCCCACTTTCTCTTTTTCAGGCTCAATAGGTTTTGCTTATTTTGCTCTCTTTTCGACCTTTCTAACCGATTGGATTTTTCTTTCATCATTGTTTTTCCACAAGTCGATCCGCCCTCCATCTTAGTCATTAGAGCTCCAAATATCCAAAACATTCATATGAAGCTCCACAAGCTGCTCATTCAAGTTTAGGTTTTTCAGTTCATGTTTTGGTAATGTAGAAGTGGCATTAACGAAGGAGTTAAAAACTTGCTCCTTTGTTAAGCCAGTATTGATTATAAGGATGAGTGCATTTGGTGGTGGTACATTTCGGTAGTTGGGTAAAGGGTTATTTTGGGTATTTGGCTTTCTGGTTTTGGGGTCAGTTATTTTACCTGAATAGATTAAGTCCTAGATCTCATATTTTAGTCTAGTGCAGTTATCAGTGTCATGTCCGATGGTTTGGTGAAATTTGCAGAAGAGCTTTGGGTTAGCATTTGGTAAAGGTTGTCTAGGAGATAGGGGTTGTAGCAGTTTATTCTCGATCAGCTTTTCCAAGACCTTAGAGAGAGGCCATCCAAAATTAGAGAGCCTCTGGGGTTGCCAAACAACATTGATCTGCACATTGCTGCTAGAGCCAACTACCTCTCTGCCTCCAGACCTTCCATTAAAGAACTTCTTCTCTCGTGCCAGATCAGATTCTTTCTGTACCCCAAACCTATACAACTCTTTAAAGTTCTAAATTCCAAGGTCCCTTAACTTCTTGAAAAATGAAAGGACACATCCCTCCATTGCTATCATTAGCTGATCAGTCTCAGCAGGCCTGTGCTCATCTGTGCCAATTTCCCTCTCCATTTAGTTAATTAATCGGTAAAGGATTCATTGAATCACTGCTTAATATTCTATAAGTCTCTTAAGGATACGTCCATTTAAATATTGAGACTATACTGCTTCATAAATGCAGTGCCTAATTCCTTCCAGTCAGATTGAACATGGGATTCTAGAGCATAATACCATATGATTGGTGCTCCTTTCAAAGATAAAGGGAATTGCTTGAGAATCTGTGCCTTGGACAAGCCAATTATTTTCATATGAATCACATACTGCTTTAAATACAGATGAGGATCATCAGTACCAGTGTACTTTATCATATCATGAAATTTGAATTTTCAAGGAAGTGGATCATCATCCTCATCTAAATCGAGGTCAGTATAGTCCATAGGAGCATCCATTCCCTTCTCCTTCATCATCATTTGGATTTGAGCCATGGTCTTGGTTATATTCTTGGCCCAATCATTCTTTCCTACATTCTCTAAAGTGTTCACGTTCTGTTGGGCCACAGGTTCTACCAACAAAGTTTCCTGATCATCCTCTATTTGTTGCTTTGTCGAGTCTTCAGCATTAAGATCCAACGGCGGTGGGTGTTGTGCTGGTTGCTTCTGTCTAGCTGACCCCATTATTTCTCCCATCATTTCCTACATAATTGTTCGGGTCTGTTCTGCCATTTCTGCTTTCAATTGTTCCTTGAAGGCATTAGGATCAAAACCTGTCATTGCTATTTTTTAGGTATTTTAACCAAGCGACCAGTGTTAGAACTTGCCGAGATGGAAGGCTTATGTGAATGTATATCTATAAATACCATTGGTTAGAAATATGCATGATGTGTATGCATACAATGCAGACTTATTTTATTATCTAAAGAAAGTAAAATAATATAAACTTAATTTACACACCACAGAGAACAAATATAAAGCTCTCAAACGGTAATCTCCACCTTTATTTCTCCCACACATGTGTTCAATTGTGAGTTTCTTGTCCTAGAATTTTTATTTTGGGTTTTTATTATAAACAGGGGATAATAAAATCGACGCATGTAATATATCTCTTAAGATGGACAAACGAGTAGTAATTCCTTTGAATAAATCTAAAGTCCACTTTAATGGGCCAAAGAGGGCATTAAAGGCCCACTTGGCATAATCCATTTACAAATGGGCTTGGGCTTTATTTTAAGGATTACTATATGGTATAAAGCACATGCATTTGGAAAAAAATCCTAATGGAAATTACTAGGTCATTACATGAGCTGAGCCTTGGGTAATAAGCTTCAGTTCCCATAGCTATATACCTCCATTACGTCTCCCCACTGAAAGGTCCGTGCGACGTGGATAAGTTCGTGCTATGAGTGACAATAATCAAATATTCCACCACTAGGTTTGAGTGAAACACAGGCAATAAAGCAATGACTATTATCTAGTTATTTGGGACTGTGTGCGCGTTGTGTGAAAATGTGTAGTGAATGCAACAAATGCAAAAGAAATAAGAAAATAATAAAAAATAATAATATACAAAACACTGGAATCAGTTTCTCTATCCCTAGTGGAGTCGCCATTGTAGGTGGCGGGGTTTAGCGTGCGTCCAAGTGTTTGGCGAGCACGGCACTGTGTGGGCTCAGGGCCCACTAGAAAATACAAAATAGGCTTTGGAGCCCAAATCGGAGATGGAGTCACCACCCAAATAAAGCACGGGACACACTGTATGACAACCGGATTTTACAGAGGTTCCTAAAAGCTATCCTCAGAGAAAGGGTTCGAAAACTGGGTATGGGCTTTTGGAATGCCCACCCAACCTTACGATTAGCCTCTGTGTGTGTTTGGTATTTTATTACCTTTGATTATTAAATTATTTCCTTATTAACATGCAAAGTATAATTATTATTTTTATACACTCTTAATTCGAATTTGCATAGCAGTTTGTTTTCTTGCTTTTAAACCCAACACTCATCACACATAATAATTTATAAATTTGCAGTCGAAGAAAAGGGAAAAGGATTAAAGATTACAACATTTCACATAATTAAAATGGCAATAAAATGGACAGCAGAATAAACAAACTTAAGCTAATTAAGAGATTGATACTTAGATGATTAAGAGATCATCCTGAAATTCCTACAAAACTTATAATGTCAATCCTCCGTAAATACTAAAATCCTACAAGGAAGAAATCCAACTTGTTAGTTTTGTATGAAATAAAATAAATGCATACTTAAACATAGATAAATACTTAATAAAACTTAATATTTTGACAATTGCATGCTAAACCAAAGTACAACATGAAATAAATAAATGGGGGGCTCAAACTACACAGAACATGCATAGAAAATTAGAGCCAATTTGAACACAGCTCCACTAGAGGCATCACCTTTAGGCAAAGAGGCAACTTCATGTCGCCTTAACACGAAGGGGGCGACGTCTCTTTAAAGGGACATCGCCTCTTCAATAGGCATACAACAACTTGACAATTCCTTAAACCTAAGTAACTTTAAAATAAATGGAAATAAAAGAAGATTGATGTAAATAAACGAAGATTCACGACTAATACTCAATAATTCACATGATCATGCCATGCATATAACATCTAATGAACAATAAACACAAAAACAAGAAAGAAAATGAAAAGAATATGATTTTATATAAATTTAAGAACTTAAAACTTTAAAATGAGAATTCTTACTGATTTGATCAAGTTTAAAGCTCCTAACTAAGTCCTCAGAGATTGCTTTGTTGATTCAAATCCTTTTGAATGCAATAGATCCTTCTTCCCTCTCAAGAAAATGGATTTTCAAACCTAGAAAAACTCCTATTTTTTTCTTCTTTGTCTCTTTTTCCTATTTTTTCCTTTAAAAAAATGTTCTCTTTCAAACCTTAAACCTCTCCCTTTTGCCTTTTTCCCATTCCCAAACCAAGAAAAAGCACACTCATTTTTCATCATGTGCACATTTTCCTAGCCTCATCATGTGCACATTTTCCTAGCCTTACTTTTTTCCTCCAAAGTTATTTTCACGCCATATCTTCAGATCAGAGATATGGGGTCCTACCTACTTGTGTAATGCAACCAAAAAATGCATTTAATGCTGCATATGTCGGCTATAAAGAGGCGTTGCACCTCTTTAATGACGCATCGCCTCACCGATGTGTTGGCCAAAGAGGCGTCGCCTCTTTGATGAGGCGATTGCCTCTTCGGCCTAGGCCTGGGGATGGCCTTTGGGCTAACGGGCTTTTGGGCTTGGATTTCAGTGTTTTGGGTTCAGCTAAGTGTTTTAAGCTTAGACTTGATATTTTGGGCTTTCAAGTCCACTATGAAGAAGGTTTCGGGTTTCTCTTGCATTTATAATTCGTTCTACATTATCATCGAGCTTTCGTTGTGGGCCGATCAAACCGAGAGTGTCCATAAATAATTTCTTTAAGAAAATGTTATCCTTTTCTCTCTTCTCACCAAAAATGAATAGCAACACTCCTTTTTCTTTTTATTCTTTACCCATACAAAAATTCAAATAATTCACTATTGGCAATTTCTTGAATAGTTAAGTTTTTTTATCTAATATATTCTTCAATTTGGTAATATCTTTTCTTTTTCGCTATATGTAACTAGAATTTAATTTAAATTAATTAGAGATTGATATTTTTTTCTTTTTCTTTTCTTTTTCACTAGTTCAAATGATTCATATAATTTAAATATTTTAAGATATATTATGTACTAGAATTTTAAATATTTTCTTTTTCAAAGGTTTCAAATGATTAGTTATAGTTTAAAATAGTTTAGTACATCATATTTATTCTTTATTCTCTTTTTCCTTTCTCTTTCTCTTTCTTTGTACACATATGTATAATTACCTCTATAATTTACATTTAGATATGAACTCTCACAATCTATTCGATTTCTGATTCAAAGGATAATTATGTGGTTAAAAATAATTTTGGTAAATATTAAGTTTATTTACAATTAATCATCAGATGTTATTTAGCTATTTTATTTATCTTAATATGCTGATATTAAAATTATGAAATAATTGTTTTTATTTTATTCATATTTTTTAGCACCGTATTGATTTTACATCTCAAAATTAACCATTTTAGGATGAAAAAATATTGAACAATGAGGTAAAGGTTGTTGAGGGAATGAAGATGGTCAAACGCTTTATATCCTCTTATTTTATCATGAACATAAAAAAACCAAAAATATGTAAGTACTTCATGATTTGTTGATAATTTCTTATGTTATTTATATGTTGAATTCATAGCTTTCTCTTATTTATACGTTGAATTTATAACTTTCTCTTATATTACATGACATATTTAATTTTGTCAGGAATTAAATGATGCTCCCATCTATATCTATATAATATAATAAAGTTAAGCTCTAAACTATGAGTTAACAAAAATATGGCAAGTGACATTTTACATGCTAATATAAATGTCTCATGCAATCTAAAAGGTTGTCAAATGACTTCTTCAATTAGAATAATTAAAACTTTAAATTTTTTTTTGCCCTTTGCTTTTCTTTTCATTAATATCATTATCTGTTTATTATTTCTGTCTTCTAATTTTTTCACTATTTTCTATTTTTCTATTAATGTCATAATCTCTTAATTGTTTTCATTATTATTTCATTTACTTCAACTACCCAACTATTCATCTTTTCCATTAAATATAGTGTACATAATTTCATTATTCCTATTTATTTTATTAGATTAAAAACTCTTGAATTCTACTATTCATTTTTCATTAATTTTAAGGTGTAAATTGTTCAAATATTTCTATTTATTTTATTAAAATAAAAATTCTTAGTTTTTTTATTTATCTCGTTTAAATTATTATAAATATTTATGTTCCATTATTTTTTAAGATAAAAAGTTTTTATATCTATCACCATTATATAATTATCTATTTTAATACTTAAGATTCTATATTATTTTCATTACTTAACTCTCACTATCTTTATTTTTATATTTGTTTTTTAAGAATTGAAAATAAATTAATAATTATTAAGAAAAATTATTTTTAAATAGCTTTTTTAAAAATTTTATTTCAACATTTTCAAAAATATGTGTAAATTAAATTATTTATTTCTCCTGCACATCGTGCGGGCTAATGTCTAGTTTTAAAAAATAAGGGTGCATTTGGATTAGAGTTAAAAAAAATAGAATGTAATAGTTACATGCATAACTATTATTGGAGTAATAATTATAAGTGTAGTAATTAAATTATTAATCTCGTTTAATAAATAAAGGTAAAGAATAAATTGTTAATGTAAAATCATTTTAACAAGCTGTTAATATATAAAATTTATATAAAATAAATAAATATATCATTAAATTTTTATAAAAATAAAAAAATAAATTTTAAAAATATCATCTAACTAGAAAAGAAATTATTAGAAAAACAATTATGAAGATAAAAATGTATAATATATATATATTTATACATTCATATATAGACAAAAAATATTGATATGAATTTTATGCAATATAATTAATTGAAAATAAAATTAAAAATTAAAATTACCTATAACAATTAGTTCAAATATACACTGATTGTTGATATGATTTTTGTATATTGATTATTGATATATTTTTTATAAAAATAATAAAACTATCATAAAAAAATCTTAAATTGATATATAATAAAAAGAGAAGCAATAAGGTTATTAATATAGAAATAATAGAAAAATAAATTTTTTTAGTTTTTTAAGAATTTTTTTTTACAGACCTTTAATCTATCTTATCTATAAGTTAACAAAAATACATTAAAATAAGATTAATTGTTAAGTATTAAATGTTAAGGGTGTATATTTTAAAGTTACTAAATAAGGGTACAAAAAATTAATGTATTGGAGAAATAATAATTAATTTTTTTAACCCCAATTCAAATACACCCTAGTATGAACAATTTAATGAATATGTCTGTTTTTCATTATAATTTATAATTTATATTTTGAAATTATTATCTTATTTTTATTTAGAGTAAATTAAAAAGCTTTCAATTTGTTAATTTTAAATTTTAAAACTTCAGTTTTAAATATATATTTTTCATGAAGTAAATTACTTTTATAGATGATAAATCATAGCCTACAACTCTGCATCCACATAAGAAATCTTTTATCTTGATGTTTTATGTAAATATACCATATTTGAAAAAAAAAAAAAGATATTGCAAAGAAAATTCAACTTATTTGTCATTAAACGAAAGAAAAATGAGATATTAATTGTGCACATAGAATATTATATCTTTTTTGTTTTCAACGCTTCAATCATATGTTTTTTTTATTAAGAGATTTTATACAAAAGATCAATTTATTGTTATCAATAACTAAATTCTTAATTCTTTTAAAAAATAACTAAATTCTTAAAATTAATAGTTATAATCTTAATTTTTTTAAAAGAAGTTAATTTTGTGTTTTAAATATTTTTAAAATTTTTAAGAAAAAAAGTTCTTTTTATCAAGTGAAAAACAAGCTTTTAGCCAATGTGAAAAATCTCCAAAATAGAATTGATAGAATCATAAGTTGCAAGAGATAAAAACTGTTATTTGTTTATTAAATTTTAAATCTCACTAAACACTTAAAATCTATCTGTTTGATGAGAAATAATTATTAGCTTCCCCTAATTAGCTAAACCAAACAATCTATTAATAAATTACTTAATTTATTTTCTCACTAAACACCTAAAATTTATCTGTTTGATGAGAAATAATTATTAGCTTCCCCTAATTAGCTAAACCAAACAATCTATTAATAAATTACCTAATTTATTATAAAATATTCATATATATATATATATATATATATGTCTGATATCCGGTAACCACAATGACTCTAACTATTTTGGAGTTGTGTTCGGTAATAAGAAAAATAATTATGTTAAATTATAATTTTTAATAATATTATTTAGTAAAATATTAAAGGATACTACATATGTAAATGTAACATAGGACACCTAAATGTCAAAAAAACTTTATAAAACTAGTTTTACCGTAAGTCAGAACTGAAAAGACCAAAATTGTATGTTCTATTATTATTATTATGTTATTCTTGAGTACATGTATTTGTATCTATATAAATATAATTAAAAATTTTGAAATTAATTTTTATTTTATTATAACTATTAAAATATATTACAACTATAGATACACAATAATTAAATAATGATTATAATTAAATAAAAATTAATATAAGAATTCTTTATTTTATTTATATATAGAATATATGTGCCATAGCAGGAGTATGTTAATAATTTTTTTGTTTGTTTAAACTATTTATTTATATATAATTATTTTGAAAATGTGAAATTCTTTGTTTATTTTATTTTATAAAAGGTAGTAGCACCTCACATACTATACAGTTTATGACTAATAGTTTTATAAAAACAATAAATTTGGATAAAAAATTGTAAAATAAACAATATATAAATTGATAAACAATTAATTTATTAATTTATGTAAAATTTACTTGAAAATTAATTTTATAACAAGGCAAAGGGTAAGCATCTGGTTTGGTACTTTAATTTTTTTCGTTGGATTTCCTTATTAGTTAATTAGGTTTAGTTTAATTTTATATATTTCATTTTCTATTAGGATATTTCAAATAATATATAAATAACGATAATTTGATACAAACTTTTCTTAAAAATAAAATTTCTAAATTTTTTATTTATTTGATTCGTTCAGTTTTTAACTTAAAAATTCAATTACACTTTCGGTTATTTCAATTTTTAAGTTAAAATAATACTAAATAGTATTTACTTTTACTTTTAAATATGAGAATAATACTATGAATAATTTCAGCCGGTTATGGAAATGTAAGAAAATATGGCTGTCAAAAGAAGAAAATATAGCACTATTATGAATAATTGATCCGTCGTAGTGGAAAATTAACCATTTTAATTGGCACTATTATGAATAATTAGTCCATCATAATGGAGAATTAATCATTTTAATTAGTTTAAAAAATTTTAATAAAAAGGAAACAAAAAAGAATAGGTAGTGATAACGTAAGCCGACAAGGAGAATCCATAGAACAACGTGATTTGGCAGTCTCTCATAGCTCTTTCACAGTTTCACTTCTCCCGTTATAGATTGCCCCCTCGTGCGCTTCCTTCCTTTTTCTTCTTTCCATCCGCACTTTTCAACTCCTAGCCTTCATCATTGACCCACCTATTTTTCTTTTTTTTTATTTAATTTTTTTTCACAAAATTATACCTTTTCAACACCAAATATATTCATAGTTAATGTATTCTTCGCTTCTTAATTTCACATTTTTTTTATACTAAATCATAAAAATGTTACATCAAAATCTTAGTAAACATTTAACTATAGTTTTTTTAATTTTTTTATGTTTCAGTGTAAAAAATAAATTCAAAATTAAATTATTATGACATTTTTAAAATAAAATTCTCAATAAAAAAGACGTGGTGACGAAAATTAAAAATTAAATTATTGTGATAAAGATTTGTTGTTATTTTTATTCGTCTCATATTATAGTGCATTTTTTTAAAAGAGTAGGTAATTTAATTTTTTTTATTTAATCTCTATTTAATATGAATTTTTATCAATAAATAACATTAACTGAAGTTATATTTTAACATTTGATTATATTTTTTGTCAAAAAATAAAATAATGAAGAGGTGTATTAGGAAAGCAATAAATAAGAGAAATAAGTGCCAATTTGGCTGCTACACTTTCTAATTTTTTAAAGTCAATTTAGGTCCTAAACTTTACAATAAGACCAAGACGATCCTCAAGTTATATTTATCTCTTTATTTTTTGATAGGTAAAGAAAATTCCTTCCAAAAATTTCAAAAATTCTCTAAATATTTTAGTTAGTTAATAAATTAATCCGAATTATTCGAGCAAAGATTCAAAGAATTTTTAGAATTTATAAATTAAAATTGAAAAATCTAGTGTGCTGAAAATTAGATTTAAAATTAAGGAATTCATTATCAATAATGCTACATATTTTTTGTTTATATTATCTTTTTTTTTTAAATATCATTTTTGCGAACTTTATCTTAATATGTATAAAACATGAATTGAATAGATATAATAAAGTCATATAAGAAGAAGAAGTTGTTGTTGTACCTTTATTTTTAACTTAACTTTATATTAAATTATTAAAATTAATTAAAGTGACTTAAGAAGAAAAAGAAGAAGTGTTGTTGTTGTCGTCTTAACTTTATATTAAATTATTAAAATTACTTTTTTATATAGTGGCCCTGAATCCGTTATATAATGATTTTTCAAGGTTTATTCACAACTTTTTACAAGGTTTTTTTTTAAGGCTCACGTTAAACCTATCACTAAATATTTTTTTAGGCTCACACTCAAATTTATTTTTAAGTATTTTCAAATTATACTTAAACCTTTTCATAAGTGTTTTCAAGGGTAACACACAAGTTTTATAATCAATATATTTTTTTCAAAGGCTCGACACAACCCCAAGCTGAATTGATTCTCACTACCTAAGGATGGCCACGATTCATGAACCGGTGGTTTTGGTTCAAGAACTGCTGGCTAGGTGGAACCAAACTGAAATTGGCCCCCTTCCCGTTTTAAGGCCGGTTCCAGTTTGATTCACCCGTTTAACAAGTTAATTTTTTTTTTTAGTTTTGAACTGGAACAACCCAGTTCTTATTCCATGGGGAGTAAAACCGGCCCTGAACGACCTCCTCTCCTGGTTTCGGACCGATTTGAGTTGGTTTTAAGTTTGACCGATTTTGGTCCTAATTTTGATCGGACCAATTTTGGTCCAGAATCGGATTGTGGCCAACCCTATCACTACCCACTTCTTAACCTAAGAGAGAGTGGATGAAAGATTTTTATTAACTAATCACATACCCAACTCTTACAAGAAGGATAGATACAAACTTAACAAGAGTTTGTTTATAAGAAATAATATGTAAAAAAGAAATTGAAAATATTACAAAGACTTTTGGATTATTAATTCACTCAAGCATTTCCTCAAAAAAACCATTTGATTTTGTAAATGCTGCCAGCCTATATGCAAGATTGTTTGCTTCACGATAAATATGGTAAGCCTTAACATTCTACTGTCTGTCTAAAAGATTGTCAATCAAACTAAGGAGAGTAGAATGCGTAGAAGGACCTCCATGCCATTCAATAATCAAGGAAACAACATAAGCACTATCCAGATCTAAACATACCCTTCGAAGTAGGCCTAACCACGGTTCGAAATTAGACAGTTCTGGTTCAAAACTGGGTGATTTCAGTTCCATGATTAATGGAAACAAATTGGAACTGTGCCTTGGACGGTTCAGGGCCAGTTTTGAACTGGCCAGTTCAGGTTCCGAACTGAAATTCAGTTCTAAAATTTTTTATTATTTTTTAATTTTATAATTAAGAGGATATTTCGTCCAACCCAAGGATAGCTATAATGTCATGAAGTTATTGTAATGTTGTAAAGTTTGCTTAACTCTTTTCGCAGTTTCATAATGTTCCTCACCAACGATCTTAGGTTGAAGCATAGTTGACGTTGAATCAAGAGGATTCTTTAAATAATTTAAAGTAATGTAATAATTTTTTAAATTTGCGTAGTTGATAATCTTTTTTTTTTGGTAAAGAAAATGAGGCTAAACCCTAAAAGGAACTAAAGAACTAGTATGCTCTAACCAACACTAATAATATCATGTCGTAACCAATCCAAGACCTCAGAGGGAGGTGCATCAAACCGATGGTAGCTGACATTCATGTCCCAAGCCAATGCTGCCAGCTTTTCTACAATTGTTTGCTCATGATAAATATGGAAAACCTTAAATTCCACTGTCTATCTAAAAGATTGTCAATCAAACTAAGGAGAGTAGAAGGCGCAGAAGGACCTTTATGCCGGTCAATAATCAAGGAAACATTAGAAGCACTATCCAGCTCTAAACATACCCTTCTAAGTAGGCCTAGCCATGGTTCAGAACCAGATAGTTCCAGTTCAAAACCAGCTAGTTTCGTTCCATGATTAATGGAACTAGACTAGAGTCGTGCCTTAGATGCCGAACCAGTCAGTTTAGATTTTGGTTCCAAAATTTTTTATTATTTTTAATTTTATAATTATATTTAAATAATTTAAAATATTTTAATAATTTTTTAATTTTGCATAGTTCATAATCTATTGTTTTTTGGTAAAGGAAATGAGGCAAAAGCCTAAAAAGAACTAAAGAACTAGTCTACTTTGACCAACATCAACAATATCATGTCGTAACCAATCCAATACCTCAGAGGGAGGTGCATCAAACCGATGGTAGCCGAAATTCATGTCCCAGGCAAATATTGCCAGCATATTTGCAAGATTGTTTGCTTCACGATAAATATGGCAAACCTTAACATTCCATTGTCTGTCTAAAAGATTGTCAATCGAACTAAGGATAGTAGAATGCACAGAAGGACTTCTATGCCGGTCAATAATTAGGGAAACAACAAAAGCACTATCTAGCTCTAAACATACCCTTCAAAGTAGGCCTGGCCACAGTTCAGAATCGGCAGGTTTCGGTTCTATGATTAATGGAATCGGATTGGAATCGTGCCTTGGATGATTCAGGGCTGATCGAATTGGCCGGTTCAGGTTTCGAAATGAATTTTGGTTTTGAAAATTTTTATTATGTTTTAATTTTATAATTATATTTAAATAATTTAAAATATTGTAATAATTTTTTAATTTTGCGTAGTTAATAATCTATTTTTTTTGTAAAGGAAATAAGGAAAAAGCCTAAAAAGAACTAAAGAACTAGTCTGCTCTTACTAACACCAACAATATCATGTCGTAACCAATGCAAGACCTCAGAGGGAGTTGCATCAAACTAATGGTAGCTGACATTCATTTCCTAGACCAATGCTACCATTCTATTTGCAAGATTGTTTGCTTCACGATAAATATGGCAAACCTTAACATTCCATTGTCTATCTAAAAGAGATCATCAATCGAACTCAGGAGAGTAGAATGAGTAGAAGGACCTCTATGTCGGTCAATAATTAGGGAAATAGTAGAAGCACTTTCTAGTTCTAAACATACCCTTCGAAGTAGCTCTGGCCACGGTTCGGAACCGAACAGTTTCGGTTCAACACCGGCCGATTTTGGTTCCATGATTAATGGAGCCGAACTGGAACTGTGCCTTGGATGGTTTAGGGCTAGTTTCGAACTGGATTTCGGTTGTAATATTTTTTATTATTTTTAATTTTATAATTATATTTAAATAATTTTCAAAATAATTTAAATTAAGTAAAAAACACTAATGTAATTAAAAAATGAAGTGAATAAATTTTAAATAATAATGAATTAAA
>CATIWM010159543.1:0-11044 GCA_949671775.1 Mallotus repandus | reverse complement strand
ATTCTCAACCAATCCTACATCTCCACCTAACTTATCTCCAAGTTAGGATTTTCAACCCACTCCAATCTATTCACTTAGATTGAGTTTACAAGAGAGTTTTTCAAGGCTCAACTCAAACCTTTACAACTTGAGTTTTCAAGGTTCACTCAAAACCTTTTCCCAGGTGTTTTTAGACTCACACTTAAACCTTACACAAAAAGTTTTCTTAGCTCACTCTTGAAACCAAAACCTAAGTGTTTTAATGGCTAACACTTAACCAATTTCTTCTAAACTTAGTTCCTCACTTCCCTTTTCAACCCAAGAAATAAGAAAAAGAAGAATCTAAGCTAGAACACAAAACCCACGCTCAAAGTGTGTATTGAATATAATGAATTTTAGAAGAGGTATAAAAAAACACTTGACTTTCTAAGAGATAATTTGTTCAATCACTAGTCTTAACCTTTACAAGAGGTCTTGATGTGTGTATTTATAGTTGAGGATGATTTTCTAGCTGTTGGAGAGCATTAAGTTCGTCCTCAACCTCTCCAAGCACCATTAAATGAGTTTCAACTTTTTGCAAGAATTCTGACGCTCGCAGTCGTGAGGGGAGGTGTCCCCTCATTGTATCATATACGAATAATATTTAGAAAATATATTGTTTTATGTGTTTAAAATCATTTCAACTCAGAGTTGAGATTCCTCTCCATGTCAAAATAATAATAATAATAATAATAGCTTGACCAAATAATAATAATTATTGTAAAAATTTTAAATGCCAGTTAATTTCAACGGGAAACTCAGAGCCATTGGTTGCCCTAGTCCAATTATAACTCCAGAAAGTTCAAAATAAAGTCCAAAAACTCTTTTGATATTTATGGAACAAATTAAGGGAACCAAAAGTAAACCTGAATCCACTTTTTTTTGGGGAAATTTTCGACAATCTGATATCACTGGGTTGCCAATGAGATTACTTTAATAGTAACTGCTCATCAACCTAAACAACAACTACATACTTATTACAAAGCCAAAAAAAATATTGAAGTTAAAAATGCATACAAACAACAAAAAAACTAGATCATACTACCCTCAATCCGTTGCTAGCCAGAAGACATTGAACCCATTTTGTTTTCACTAACCTCAATCTTGCAAAGAGGACAGGAAGCATTGATCTTTAGCCACTTATCTACACACTTCTTGTGAAAAACATGAGAGCTTGGTAGCTCTTTCAATTCATCATTGTTTGCATATTTCGCTAAACAAATGCAGCCAAACCTCTTAAGAATCAAACATCATTGTTAACAGAAACAGTATCCAAGAGCATGTGGGAACCAAACTGAGGCAAAAAAGAGTGAAGGCCAAGACCCATAATGTAATAACCTGAATTTATACGGTTATTAATATAATTATTTTTAATTATTGTTATTTTTATTTTATTTTATTTTATTATAATTATCCTTATTATTATTATTATTATTATTATTATTATTATTTTATTATCATTATCCTTATTATTATTATTATTATTATTGAGATCCTTGTTGTTAATATTATTATTGTATTATTGTTATAAATATTGTTTTTATTATTAGTATTAATTAATTTATATATATGTATATATTTACGTAAAAAAAAAGAGAAAGCCATTGGGTGGTGGACATATGGCAGTGTCCATCACTTTAAAAAAGAGAGAATGTTGTCTGCGCAGGAGAGAAGCAATTTGCAGCGGAAAGAATAGATTTTAGATGGCAAATATTCTTTTGGTCCTTGAACTTTTCTTCTTCTTTGTTTAACACCCAAATGAACTCCGATTGACCTTAAATTCGAACCATAGACTCGTCTCGTCCTCCTCTTTATTCTTGTAGTGTTAGTTTTGCATGAGGTGGCTCTGAATAGTGCAAAATTAGCATTTTTTAGTCAGCCTTCCACATTGAATATGCACTTTTCCGGCCGGTTTCAGGTGACAAGGTTGGCTCCATTATGTTCCCCACGTCGTCAGGAGTCTGTAGGCACTGACCATGTGTCTGATATGCATCCATAGAAATTTTGGGAAATATTTTTTGGTAAATTTTGTTTATATTTTGATTTTATTTTTCAATGTATATTTTGGGTTGTTTGAGGCTATTTTTGTGTTCTACTAATTGTTAGGAACGTTTTGGTATAATTTGTTTGACCGGGTATTGTGTTTTTTGGTGAGAATCGGGTGGATCCCACCCGAATTTCCGGTGAATGAACAGTACCAACCCAGAAGTAATTGTGACATATTTTTAATAAATAGTGTAAATTTTGATGATCAATTTCTGTATATAAAGTTTGGTCTAATTCTTTATGGATTTTGAGAAATAAATCTCGAAAAGTTTGCGGTGGAAATTAGTTAATTTCCATTTAAATTAGTTTAATTGTCGAAGATAAATTCCTTTAGCCTCAAAAGCTATATTTAGGATATTTCTAAGGCCATTTTATAAATTCCATGATTTTTATAATTTTTCAGTATTTTGGAAGATTTTTATAAATTTTATTTGTATACATAAACATGTTTTAAATAAATATTATTTATTTTAGAGAGTTTTGGAGCAGATGCAGGAGCCGTGGCTTTTGGGCAGCCGAGAATGCGTCGGCCAGCACGCTCCATCTGTGAGTTAATTTTATAGAATGTTTGTTGACATTACATAAATAAGAATTTTCATAATAAAGAATTAATTATGAATATTACTGTGAGCATGATTTTATTGATTATGTTGTTGCCAAGGATTTTGAGAAGTTGCTTTAGTTGATCTTATTTCATTTTATTTTATTTTACTTCATTTCATTTAATTATTTATAAAAGAGGATTCTTATGCAATAAATATATGGTTAAAGTTGAATATATGGCTTTATTTATGATTATGAGTTTTATCGCATTCGTAATTTATTTATTTTAATATTGTTAAACATTTGGAGGATATGCTGTGCATTTTTATTTTATTTTATATTATTTCGTAGTTGATAAGTATGTTTTGGAAAATTGGTAGAACATGCTACATGGTGGATGTCACCAGATTTATGTGTGCACCAGTGTGAATATATGAGTTGGCCAATGGTTGATTATGAGCTTTGGTAGAGTGAGACTCTCTAGGCAGGATTGAAGTTGAGCGCTGGTTGAATAAGACACTCTGGGCAAATATATGTTACTAGTTGGACCTTGGTAGAGCTTGCTCTCTGGGCGCCAGTAAATAATTTGTGTAAGAGACCGACTATGGCTGGACCCTGGTTGAGTATGCTCTCTGGGACTGACAGTCATTTGAATTAAGAGAGTCGAAAGGCTAGTAGAATTTAGGTTTAGGGTTCTATCATGTTTTCCATCAAAGATTTAAATTTATATGAATTTTTTGAATGGTTTTGTATTAAAGATGCTTCTTGTTTTGGAAAGGCATTTTATAAGAAAATAGTTTTGATAAAATAAAGGACTTTTGAAGAAGTATTTATTTAAAAGATTTAAAGATTTTAAATAACAGTTTTAAAAATCAACATGCATTTTATAAAGTTAATTCACTCGATGAGGTATGATTCCCCTCAATTATTTTTCCAGGACCTCTCAGTCAGACCAACCCTAGTCATCATCTGCCCCGGGTTTCTTCTTCTCCCACCATTTTGTGTAGGTTTAACTTATATGAGTATTATGTATTTAATTCTTAGATACTGCAGTAGTTAGTTATTTGACTTGTATAATTTGTATTTGGGATTTGGTATATTTTTATATATTACCTTGTAGTGTGGACTTTATTATGTTGAAGACTTATGTATTTGTGGATTTGGTGTGGATTATTAGGGTATTGTGGAGTAGTGTTGATTGGAAATTTTATTTGGAAGTGTATTTCATTGATTTACAGGTTTGGTTTGTTTCCGGTATAGAGGAAACTCTACCGGATTTTCGTTAAAAATTTTAAAGTGAGTAAATTTTATTGTGAAAATTTTCTTAAAACTTACTACGGGTTTCAGAAGCTTCATGATTTCCCATTCCCTAGTGCCGGTCACGTGTCCTTTGGGTTCGGGTCGTGACAAAGTTGGTATCAAAGCTTATGGTTGATTTTCTACTATTTTGATAATTGAGATATGTCTTTTCTTGAACTATTATGGTGATTAGGTGATAAATGTCAATTGTTGTCATCGTTGCTTTTAGAATTTCGTGTATATGTCAGTTCCTTTATTATGGTTTGAATCTTATTGGTTTTGTGTCTTTTCAGAATGAGGAGGAGAGCACGAAATGGTACTACTGCAGATGCAACATATGATGAGGGTGAGCAATCTGTTCAGGATGAAGCTCCTCCCCCTGCCCCACAACATAGAGGAAGGGGTAGGCCTAGGGCAGTGACAGCTCCAGAATAAGAGCAACAACCACAAGTTAAGCTAGAAGTGCCAGAAATGAATCCTACAGCCTTTACTGCTGGTATGGCAGGAATTAATCAAGGTTTGGCTACACTTAATCAAGTTATGCCCCTAGTGCAGCAGATGCTTCAATAAAAAAACCAAGGGATGTTTAATGCGGATGCAACTTTGTTGTATTCTAGAGTTGGGAGAGTTGCATTCAATGGTACTAGTGATGCCTTTGATTTTATAAACACCATTGAGGCTAGAACAAGGATTGGATACACTTATTACCAAAGGATTATGATCATGGAGTACACCCACGAGTTTCTCAGACTATCACGTCATGCTGTGGATGTGATGCAGGATGAAAGGAGAGTAGTAGAGTTATTTATCATAGGATTAGGCCTAGCCTATGTTGGTATCTGAACTGAGGACTGACGATTAAAAAGAGTCATTAAGGAGGCTAGACAACTAGAGAGGCCACACATCATGCACGGGACCATTCCTAACCCTTATATGAGTGGCAGTGATAGATTGGTAGTAGCTTAGAGCATTTAATAGCCTACTTTTCAGATGGGGAGTGTTGGCATTCAGATTACTGGTAACTCACAGCAGGGCTATAGAGGTTATTGTGGGTAGAAGAGTGGAAGGCATAGCCGATGGAGTAGCAAACCTAATAGATTTGGGGCTAGAGCCAGTAGTAGTAGTAGTGGTTAGAGTTTTGGGTATGACAATATAGGCTCAAGACCCAGCGCATGTCCTAACTGTGGTTGAGTACATCAAGGCCCTTGTCACCTACCATCAGGAGCCTATTTCAGATGTGGACAGGTTGGACATTTTGATAGAGCATGTTCATATTCTGGTTACCAACAGGCATTCCCTTAGGGTTCATCATCTATAGTTGCTCAGTCAGTACAACAAACTCCTCAGTTTCATGCACCAGTGTATCCTCAGTAGAGTGGTGCACAGTTTATGGGCTAGTAGGACTATAGTACAGGAGGTAGGCATGAAGGGAGACCTAGTGGCAGAGTATTTATGCAGCCGTCCACTTCATAGCAGGCAAGCTCTAGGCAGGCCAGAGTGTTCACACTGACTCCTCAGGATGCTCAGGCATCCAATGCAATGGTTGTAGGTACTCTTCTAGTTTATTACCTTGATGCTAGAGTTTTGTTTGATCCTAGTGCATCGCATTCTTTTGTATCCACTATTTTTACTTCAAGAATAGGATGACAATCATCCAAGTTATTACTTTCATTGTCTATAGTGACTCCACTTAGCGATAAGTTAGAGACTGATATAATCTTTCCATCTTATCCAATGTTGGTGAAAGATTGAGAATTGCTTGTAGATTTAGTTTTATTAGATGTGATAGATTTTGATGTAATTTTGGGAAAGGATTGGTTGCCTCAACACTATGCTACTTTAGATTGTCGAGAGAAGGAGGTGATTTTCAGAATTTCAAATGATGAGTTTCGATTTAGAGGTGATAAGAGTTCAGTGCCTTAAAATCTTATTTTTATAATCATAGCCAAAAAGATGCTTTAAAGGGGGTGTCAAGGCTATTTGGCTATGGTCAGAGATGTAAAGGCGGATAAGGGGGTAGTTGAGAATGTGCCCGTTGTGTATGAATTTCTAGATTTTTTTGTAAAGTGCTATCAGAATTACCACCAGAAAGAGAGATAGAATTCTGTATTGACATTGTACCTGGTACAAATCCTATCTCTATGCCACCTTATAGGATGACGCCTGTTGAATTAAAGGATATTAGAGAGTAGTTGCAAGAGTTATTTGATAAGGGTTTCATTAGACCCAACATGTCTCCTTGGGGTGTGCTGGTGTTATTTGTGAAGAAGAAAGATGGTAGTCTTCGACTTTGTATCGACTATAAACATTTGAACAAAGTCACCATCAAGAATAAGTACCATCTTCCAAGAATTGATGACTTGTTTGATCAGCTTCAAGGAGCTCGATGTTTCTCCAAAATTGACTTGAGATCAGGGTATCATCAGTTGAGAATTAGAAGTTGAGATGTATTTAAGACTATATTTCGGACAAGATATGGCCATTACGAATTCTTAGTGATGTCCTTTGGGTTGACTAATGCCCCAACAACCATTATGGACTTGATGAATAGGGTGTTTAGGCCATTCTTGGACCGATTTGTGATAATGTTTATTAATGATATCTTAGTATATTCCTAGAGTGAGGCAGAACATGCTACACATTTAAGGATGGTGCTCCAGACTTTGAGAGAGCACCAACTATATGCCAAATTCTCTAAGTGTAAGTTTTGGTTGGATTAAGTGGCATTCTTAGGCCATATGGTATCCAAAGATGGCATACAAGTGGATCCCAAAAAGATTGAAGCCATTACAGAGTGGCTGAGACCTATAACTATCACCGAAGTGAGGAGTTTTCTGGGTTTATCTAGCTACTATAGGAGATTTATGAACGGTTTCTATAAGATAGTAGCACCTTTGACAAGGTTAACTCAGAAAAAAGCTAAATTTATGTGGATGGACAAATGTGAAGAGCACTTTTAGATGCTCAATGATAGATTGACTTCAGCTCTAGTGTTGAATTTGCCTTCAGGAAGTGAAAGGTATATAGTGTATTGTAATGCTTCTCAAGTAGGATTGGGTTGTGTATTAATGTAGAATAGGAGAGTAGTTACTTATGCTTCACGACAGTTAAAGAAGCACGAGCAAAAGTACCCTACTCATGATTTGGAAATGGCAGCAGTGGTGTTTGCATTGAAGATCTAGAGACACTACTTGTATGGTGTAACTTGTGAAATATACACTGACCACAAGAGCTTAAAGTATATTTTCAAGCAGAGAGATTTGAACTTGAGGTAGAGGAGATGGATAGAACTTTTGAAAGACTATGATTGCTCCATTCTTTCCAATCTAGGTAAGGCTAATGTGGTAGCTGATGCATTGAGTAGAAAGTCAGCAGGAAGCCTTGCTCACATTAGCTCGGAAAGGAGGCCAATCACTAAAGAGATGCATGAACTAATTGATCAGGGTGTACAATGGAAGGTAACCAAGAAATGTCTTTTAGCTCAATTTAGAGTACGATTAGTGTACTTGGATAGAGTTAAGGCAGCTCAAAGAAGAGACCCACAATTACAGAAGATAATATCAGCAGTTCAGCAAGGTCAATCCTGAGAATTTGTAATTGACAATAAGGGCATATTGCATTTGGTGCTAGGTTGTGTGTGCCAAATGTGGATGAGCTGAGAAAGGAGATCATGAAGGAAGCTCACTATTCTACTTATAGTATTCATCCAAGTTCTACCAAGATGTATCATAATTTAAAGGATACATATTGGTGGAATGGAATGAAAAGAGATATTATAGATTTTGTATCCAAGTATCTCACTTGTTAACAAGCGAAATTGGAACATTAGATGCCCTCAAGATTATTGCAACAGTTGCCCATTCCAGAGTAGAAATGGGATATGATTGCTATGGATTTTGTGACTGGATTACCTCGTACAATTGGAGGCTATAATGCTATTTAGGTGATAATTGACAGGCTAACCAAGTCAACTCACTTTTTGCCAATTAAAAAGACATATTCTACTGACAGGTTAGCAAGGTTGTACATCAATTGAATTGTTTGCCTACATGGGGTGCCATAAAGTATAGTGTCTGACAGAGGAGCCACTTTTACTTCAGTATTTTGGCAAGAATTGCATAAGGATTTGGGTATGAGACTTTACTTTAGTACAGTTTTTCATCCTCAAATGGATGGTCAGTCAGAAAGGACCATTCATACATTAGAAGATATGTTGAGAGTGTGTGTGATGGACTTTGGTGGTCAATGGGATTTGCACTTGCCTTTGATTGAATTTGCATGTAACAACAGTTATCAAGAAAGTATTGAGATGGCTCCATATAAAGCATTGTATGGAAGAAAGTGTAGATCACCCTTGTGTTGGGAAGTTGGCGAAAGGCAATTAATAGGCCCAAAATTGGTGCAAGTGACTCCATGGAAGATTCTTATCATCCAACAGAGATTGAGGACAACTTTTACTCAACAGAAAAGCTATGTTGATCCTAAAAGAAAATATGTATCATTTTCTATTGGAGACATGGTGTTTCTCAAGGTGTCTCCAATGAAGGGAGTTATGAGGTTTGGTAAGAAGGATAAATTAGCTCGAAGATACATTGGACCCTTTAAAATTCATTCAAGGGTAGGTGATGTGGCATGCAAACTGGTGTTAGCGCCAGAATTGTCACGGATTCACCCAGTGTTTCATGTTTCCATGTTAAAGAAGTACATCTCAGATCCCTCTCACATTCTCCAAACACAGACAGTGTAGCTTAATGAGGATTTTTCATATGAACAATATCCCATGGCAGTTATGGATCGACAAGTTCGTCAGCTTCGCACTAAAGAGATTCCTATAGTAAAGGTGTTGCGGAGCAACCACACAGTATAGGATTGCACTTGTGAGACGAAATCCGATATGCAGAACCAAACCCTTATTTGTTTCAATATTGATGTAAAATTCAAGGACGAATTTTCTTAAAGGGGAAAGAATGTAATAACCCGAATTTATGAGGTTATTAATATAATTATTTTTAATTATCGTTATTATTATTATTATTATTATTATTATTATTATTATTGGTACTATTATTATTATTGAGATCCTTGTTGTTAATATTATTATTGTATTATTGTTTTTATTATTAGTTTTAATTAATTTATATATATGTATATATTTATGTAATAAAAAAAAGAGAAAGCCAAGTGTCCATCACTTTAAAAAAGAGAGAATGTTGTCTATGCAGGAGAGAAGCCATTTGCAGTGGGAAGAATAGATTTCAGATGGCAAATTTGCTTTTGGTTCCTGAACTTTTTTTCTTCTTCATTTAACACCTAAACAAACTCCGATCGACCTCAAATTCAAACCATAGACTCGTCTCATCCTCCTCTTTATTCTGGTAGTCTTAGTTTTGCATGAGGTGGCTCTGAATAGTGCATAATTAGCATTTTTCAGTCAGCCTTCATTCTACTAATTGTTAGGAACATTTTGGTATAATTTATTTGACTGAATATTATGTTTTCTGGTGAGAATCGAGTAGGTCCCACCTGAATTTCCAAAGAATGAACAATACCGACCCGGAAGTAATTGTGACATATTTTTAATAAATAGTATAAATTGTGATTATCAATTTTCGTATATAAAATTTGGTGTAATTTTTTATGGATTTTGAGAAATAAATCTCGGAAAGTTTATGGTGGAAATTAGTAATTTCCATTTAAATTAGTTTAATTGTCAGAGATAAATTCCTTTAGCCTCAAAAGCTATATTTAGGATATTTCTAAGGCCATTTTATAAATTTTATGATTTTTATAATTTTTTGGTATTTTGAAAGATTTTTATGAATTTTATTTTTATACATAAACATGTTTTAAATAAATATTATTTATTTTAGAGAGTTCCGAAGTAGGAGCCGTGGCTTTTAGGTAGCTAATAATACGTCGGCCAACACGCTCTACCTGTGAGTTAATTTTATAAAATATTTGGTAACATTACATAAATAAGAATTTTCATGATAAAGAATTAATTATAAATATTACAGTGAGCATGATTTATTGATTATATTGTTGCCAAGGATTTTGAGAAGTTGCTTTAGTTGATCTTATTTCATTTAATTTTATTTCATTTAATTTAATTTTATTTAATTTTATATAATTATTTATAAAAGAGGATTCTTATGCAATAAATATAATGTTAAAGTTGAATATATGAATTTATTTATGATTATGAGTTTTATCGCATTTGTAATTTATTTATTTTAATATTGTTAAATATTTGGAGGATATGCTTTGCATTTTTCTTTTATTTTACATTATTTCATAGTTGATAAGTATGTTTTGGAAAATTAGCAGAACATGCTACCTGGTGGGTGTCACTAAGACTGTGCGCACCAGTGTGAATATATGAGTTGGCCAAGGGCAGATATATGTTATTGGTTGGATGCTGGTCGAGCTTGCTTTGTGGGCGCCAATAAATAATTGGTGTAAGAGACCGACTGTGGTTGGATCCTGTTTGAGTGTGCTCTCTGAGACCGATAATTATTTGGATTAACAGAACCGAAAGGCTAGTATAATTGAGGTTTAGGGTTCTACCATATTTTACATCAAAGATTTAAATTTATATGAATTTTTTGAATGGTTTTGTATTAAAGATGCTTCTGGTTTTAGAAAAGGCATTTTATAAGAAAATAGTTTTAGTAAAATAAAGGACTTTTGAAGAAGTATTTATTTAAGAGATTTAAAGGTTTTAAATAATTGTTTTAAAGTTAATTCACTCAGTGAGGTCTGATTCCTCCAATTTATTTTTTCAAGACCTCTCAGTCAGACCCACCTTAGTCATCGTCTGTGTCAGGCTTCTTCTTCTCCGACTATTTTGTGTAGGTTTAACTGATATTAATATTGTGTATTTAAATCTTAGATGCCGCAGTAGTTAGTTATTTGACTTGTATAACTTGTATTTGAGATTTGGCCTTGTAGTGTGGACTTTATTGTGTTGAAGAATTATATATTTGCGGATTTGGTATGGATTATTGGAGTATTGTGGAGTAGTGTTGATTGGAAATTTTATTTGGAAGTGTATTCATTAATTTACAGGTTTGCTTTGTTCCCGGTACAGAAGAAACTCTGCCAGATTTTTGTTAAAAATTTTAAAGTGAGTAAATTT